>JAMYHX010000113.1:0-99067 GCA_025529335.1 Rhizopus sp. PT2906
AATATGCGCCAATTATTTTTTTTCATACACGTCATAATTTTATCCTCTTTATGAAATTTATTTTTAATAAAACAGTAAGTATAGGCTCGTATAAAACATCAGATCTGAGGCCGTGATCCCATTCTGTGTCGCCGATTCTATAAGCATCTCCATTGACATCCAGTGAAGCTTTCGTGATTATATTCTTCACACCATGATATTTCAGAATGAATTTGCTTATTTGATCGGAACCAGGCAGTTCACTGAAGAATATTCTGAATGTCAGTAAGTTTCATATTTAAATGGAGCAATATTAGCTTTCAACCAAATGGAACACATATTAAACTTACATTTGTATACACAAATCTACACATATCTATACAAACTTGAAAGAAGTGATTTTTTTTTTTAAAGAATTTGATGGTAATTTTTTTGCAACAAAACCTTTAACTACGGAAGTTGTAAAGTTTCTAAAAACTTCACCGTCCGCATCAATGTCTTGGTTATCGATATCCAATTACACCTATAGAGGTAGGTTTAAACTGACTATGGACTAATTGTACCTAATTCTAAAATGGCTTTTCAATCGTGCAAACTGATAATGACATTAGTGTCATAGATAATTGCGAAATAGATGCCATGCCTTTTGACAGTGTGCCTGAAAATGGTATGAGTATAATGCTTATGAAGGAGAAGCTTTTGATACCAGCCCTGTTCTAGATGAGAGTATTGATGGACCCGTAGAGGTGAAGTTAAGCAACCCCGTTACTGAAGATCCTACCTTAGAAGCCGACCTCAAAATCTTTCAGTATGCAAAAAAAGAAGGGCATTTCAAGGAAAGATTTTGATGGTATAATTGATATGTCAAGAAATGCTCTCCAAAGTAACCCCTTTTGTGCTCTCATGAAGTATTGGTCAGAACAACTGAAAAGTATAAGGATGAGGCAGTGGGTCTCTATATTACCTTATCAGTATATACAAACATGCTGGATTACTAGTGAGCACCAAACAGCGAAAGCGATTTCCCGGATAAGGTCAATTTGTTAGGATGATAAGGCTAAGAAAAGTTCTTTTGGGACCAGGGACAGCATTCATTCTTGGACCAGTGCAACACTGGCACGACTTTAATCTCCTGTCACAACGCAGCACGATGTGTGTAACGATAACTATTTTACTAAATTGGGTGCTCCTAAGCCCTTATCTCACAAAGCATTTTCTCAATCAATGAACTGTGTTTCATAACAGAAAGTTAAGCGAATATCCTCATGATTGACATAATCCAAGGCAGCTACACTAGTAGTAGTTCCGCTCAGTGCACAGATAGAAAAAGAAGACCCTAGTCGTATTGCCTCAAAATGGTGGTTGGTTGTTCCGAAAAAAAAAAAAAAAAAAAGAATTCTAATCCTCCATTTTTAGCTGTCCTTTTCTATTTGCAACACAATAGAGAAACAAAGTGGTATTTGATAAAGACACGTACGCCTAGTGATGCCCACTATACCACATTTGGCTTAAAATCTGTATTTCAGGAATTTTGGGCTTATATATTTGGTAAGAGTTTAAATTGCCATTTTTGTATAAATGTTTATTATTATGTATGTAAAGAGAAAAAAAAAAGGATGGTAATGTACAAGCAAATATATAAGCCAAAGAAAGTGAATAAAATGTTACATGAATCTCGCAATGGCTCTTTGGAATGGTTTAATAGAGGCACACTCTCTACGCAAGTTGTCTGATATAGGGTCATCCCACTTCTTTTGAGAGATGAATCTACGTGCTAATCGAATACATAATTCTTCCCTAAATTGTGTATACAGTCTTCTATTATAATATCTTTCCACTTGTCTAGCTTCATCAGGGTATGCGTGTGTTTGATGAATGATAAAGTCATTTGGTAAGACATAATAATCCACACCAGAGATATAGAGCTCATAGAGACATGCAGCCTTGTTGCTTCCATAGCCAGCGAATCGTTCATCGCACCAGGGAGATCCTTGATTCTTATAGATAACATAAGGCTCATAAGAGTGCTGGTAGGTAGTCACTTCATAGATGGTGTCATCATCAACAGAAGTCCAACGATCGTAATCTGTAGGAGCATGACCAGGTAGCCAAAATGAGTGAAACATTTCAATCTTTTTGTCCTCGTAGGCTTTTATGAGATCAGGCTTATTCTTGGGAAATGTGCGGTAATCCAAGCCATCTTCTTGTTTTGAAAATTCAAAGGCAGGAATCACTAGCGCAGCCTCACCAGATTCAAGCAGGGACATGGCTTTGGGATTATTCAAAACGTTATTCCTTATATCTGTACAAGGGTAAAAGTCGATATCAAGTAGCAGTACATAATCAGTTCTTGCAAACAACTTGGCCACATTTCTCCACAGGTTAAGTTCTCTGTCAAACTCATCACGTACGATATGGACATCCACATATTTACGCATATCCGGACTCTTTTCCATGGTTTGCTCCAAGATTTCCAAAGTGTACTCGCCTTCTTCATCATCTGATATATGAATTGTAGTAGATATAGGACCTAATAGATAAGATTAGTTCCTGTTCCTTCATTTCTATAAAAGTAAATGTATACCTTTATATTTTTTTGCCAATCTTGCTAAATTGGGTATTCTGTTCCTGGTGACCAAGGTAACAATAGTGATATCTTTAGATTCCAGGTTCATTTCAGCTTTATAGTAGTATGGGATAATCTTGGATTGCCCAGAATAAGAGAATGATTTAGAAAAGAAGGTTTCTATGGGCAATTGATGAACAGCACCTATAATAAATAGAGATCAATACGAGATCAACCTTACTATATACAAGTTTTACCATTGCCATCTGTCCAACTCATCACAGATGTATTGGTTGTTTCTAATTCGGAATCATCTCTATAAAATACGGCTCGTCTATAATAAGAGTAACTTGATGTACTGGGTGTTGTATAGTAGGTTGATAATAAAGCTATGCTTGATATAAATAACAGAATGCTTAACCATTTGTAATTCTTGCGAGCCATTGAATCGGTACTCATGTTTAATAAATAAAGAAAAGAAAAAGGGAAAAAAGCCTATTATTCGGATTCGATATTTCCCTTGGTCTCTCTTTTATATTTCTGTGTTTTTTGATCGGTTCTAAAAATACACAGTATCAACTGACTTTGCCTCTTCGCCTCTTTCTGGTTACACTAATGGCCCTTTCTTTTTGCTTCAGCCAAACAAAAATACGGTGCTACTATTAATAAAAGACTTCTCTTACTTTCAAGGAAAAGGGTTGCTATGGGAATAAAAAAATTATTTTGGACAAAGGTTGGATATGTTTCTGATAGCCCCCTTTCTCTTCTAGACCCGTGAAATGAAATATTAACAATCGATTATAATTCAGATCTTATTTCTTATTTGTACAGTTTCATGATACTGGTTCTCTTTAATCAACTATTTCAATTAATTCCATAATGGCTATTAATTGGCAATGAAGCAGAGAACTACGCGCTTGTATCACAGTAACCGACAAACTCAATTGTATGTGGCTGCAGTCTCTTCCCTTTTTCTCTTTCTTGCCCAGACAGTGAGGCTGTGCAGTCTTTGTTTATGTAATATTCAGGGTAATGTCTATTTGCTTTATTATACACTCTTGAAAATGAAAATGATGCTACTGATATCAGATCTGTTACTGAGCTAATACTACATCAAGTAACCATTCTTTCATTTTCAATAAAGCTTGAAGGGGGAGTGTCTGAGTTAGAAATCAAGCAGAACAGCATCTGTGAAGGGGGGAAGGGGTCAAAAGGTTACATTAACTTTCATGCAGTTTTTTTTTCAGGCAACACTTTATCTGACAATGTGATCTAGTTTATTGATTGTCAATTTAAATGATATTTGATATATTCATTCATTAGTAACTTTTATTATGAAATTGACTGGACATTGTCAACATCATAACACGACAATGAATTTATAAAGTGACAAACCAACAGAAACACGCAGATATATACTTGCACAGCTTGAAGATTGTCATATAGCAAGGTAAGGATTCTAGTGTTCAACATAACCTAGTCTTGTCATATGTTGAATAATGAGATCGCCAAAAAGGGAAAGAATAAATATAAAAAAGAGAGAGGTAGAGACTGTTATTCTGTATATTTATCAGTGTAGGAATAGTTTATAGTAATCATTGTTGTCATTAAAAGAATCCCTTTCTCTCTCTCTCTCTCTCTCTCTCTCTTTCCCTTTTTTTTTTCATCTTTTTAATTTGAAAGTGGTCAAACTTTATGTTTATCAAGAATCAGTCTACTCATAACAAGCCTGAAGACATAAGTCAGTTGGATCCAGATCATCCTCTTCTTAGAAAGCATGTTCCTCCCGATAGAGCCAGTACATCTTCTATATGGAAAACAGACGATAGTCATTTGGAGCCTGAAAAACATTTTATTGTAAAAAAGTACAGAAACTCTGAATATGGTTTCTCCCCAAGACCTCCAAGGTCCTTTCGAAGACATGCAAGCAGAAGAAGTAGTGGTAATGAACCACAAACCTCATTTATCGCCTCTGTTCAGCCATCTGTAATCTTGCCATATTCAAGTGAACCTAATTGGTCAACATCAACAACAGGAAATGCGTCTAAAATGTCAGTAAGTGCTTCTAATTCACAACTCTGTAAACCAATGTGGGGACAGGAAAACGCTGAATCATCCATGTGGGGAACGACTAATACTACTGATCAAGCTACGGCTGCAGTTACTTCTGGTCCCTCTAGTGGCTATCCTGTAAGACGATCAAGATCTGATATGTATACTGCTGAAAGAAGAGGTGAGTACCAGTCCAAGACTGATCAAGCATTCACTGTTCCTCAGAGTGCTTCTTTCACTGAACAAGCCCCTATGGACACTGCAAATGAAGATTCCACTTTTATATTGCAGCCTCCATGGGAAACCACTCCTCTCTTGCAAGAACAGGCCGTATACGCTGAAAATGAGATGGAAAACCTTAGTGCTCAATTCAACACCATAGCTGTATCTTTAAGTGAACCTTTGTCTACAGAAAGAAACGCGTCATGTGAAAACCAAAAAGACACGATAACAAACGCGACTTGGGGAAACGAAAATGACGTATATAGAACTCCCCCTTGGCGTGACTTACTTAATGAAGAGTCACCTTATCCCTTGAATCAAGCATCTGATCGTGGACCCACTCATGCTGCTGAACAACAGACGGCTTCCATTTCAAGCGCTCCTGAAAACTGGCAATTGCCAACTGAATATGGCCGCTCTACTGAATTGAATCAAGTATCTGAGCCTTCTACTAAAAACTTTGCTTTTTCTTCTGAAGAGTCTCTTGAACAGCCAACAGCTCCTTTTCAAAGTGCCGAACTTGGAGGTTGGGGGCCATTATTCGACTTTCGAGGACAAGAGCACCCACCTGTTACATATCAAAGGCGTATAAGAGGTGAGATAGACTCTGATAGTCCGCAGCAGGTGATTCAAATGACATTTGATCTGTCCAAGGCCTCAACAGAAGAAGAGAGACCTGTTCATCGTTCAGCTTCTATTATTGATAATCTAAATGCATCAGAGAGAGTGCGCGAGGAAATTGATCGGGTTCTCAATCAACAGACTCAGAACGATCATACGAGTGATTCTCCTGTCGAAACTCATGAAAACCAAATGGCAAAGAGACATCAAATAAAGTTTAAAGTCAAACCTCCTTCTGGTGAAATCGCTGAACTTCGTATAGGTCTTGATGACAACGTTTTTAGAGTTGTTGAGGAATTCAATATCAAGCATGCATTGAATTTAACTGACAAGGTCAAGGCTGCATTGGTTCTAGAAATCATAAAACAACAGACTGAAAAGAAGTACAATGTTAAAAATCAATGATTCATTCTCTTTTGAAATCAAAAAATAAACGTACTTACACATCATAATAACTTGAACTTCTTTTATTCAGTGTTACACTTAGTATTGATTGGACAGATAGACTCTTTTTTTTTTCTTTCTTTCTTTCTTAAAATGCCAACCTACTCAAACGTGAGAATTTCATTACTGACAACACCAGAAGAAAAAAAGAAGGCACTCGATGTCCGCATCGCTGTATTTGTACATGAACAAAAGTACCCCTTGGAAACAGAAATTGGCGGGTAATTTTTTATAAAAAAAAATAGGAATAGCTTTTATCTCACTCAAACCAAAAAGAGAAGAACCTCGTCTAGACGAGATCTCTACTCATTGGGCTGCTATTGCTGATAGAGAAAATGATGATGGATCTATAGAAAAGGATGTGTATATCGGAACTGTTCGATTAATTCCGGCTGAAGGCAATATTGCCAAACTAGGACGCCTTGCTGTCCTTTCTGAAGCTAGAGGGCTTTATGCTGGTCAAAAGCTAGTAAAGAATTTCGTTGAATATTGTAAAAGTAACGGGTACCAAGCTATCAAGCTTCATGCACAATATCCTCGACGTATGTTTTATACTAAACTCGGATTTACTATTGAGGAGGGGGATGATGACATTTTTGATGAAGACGGCACCCCTCATGTCAGAATGTGGATGCGTAACTTGTGCAGTTGAAGATGCTATAAATAGATACATTTCACGCCATTCATGTTTAAATCCTGGTATGAACCATCAATTGTGTAGAATTTATTTTTAGAATAAGGTAGAATAAAAACAAAGGGCAGAAAATCTCCGTATGGCATGTCCCCTTTCTTTGTGAGCTATCTGCATCCTTTTTGTCGTATTATATAAGCATAAGCACTGGATAGATTGATGTTTATGAATCACTTTGATAGTCTGTGGCTATATTTACCTTCATTGTCCATTTCTTATATTTCCGATGTGTGTACATATCTTTTGGTTGATAAGATCGCTTTACAATGAGCTAGAAAGATAGGACCTTGGTCACTTTTAAAAGACAGTAGTAGTAATATATCCAGTACAAATGGAAATAAGCCCATGAAGACAGAATGAAAAGACTAGCAGTATATAAAGACGAGGGAAACTGTTCTTACAACTCATCTCTTTTTCTCTTTACTCTCATTTTTCCAAAAATGCTCTATTCTCAAAAACTCTCTCAAAACGCTCGCGCCAAGAAAGACAATGTCACCTATCTTAACATTATGGTTGTTGGTATGTCAGAATTTGGCAAAACATCCTTTATTCGCACCTTTTGTGAGGCCTTGAAGCAAGACATGATCCAGGGCACTTACAAGGAATCCAAGCACAAGGCTCTTAAAGGCCCCGTCCAATTAACGGAAGAACTCTACACTATCTCTATGCAGATCGAACAAGATGGCAAGCGCATCGCGTTGACTTTTATTGATACACCTGGCCTTACTTCTAGTCCCACTGTGGCTGATCAACTCAAGTACATTACCAAGTATGTTGACCATCAATTCGCTCGAACTCTTGCTGAGGTAAGGAAAAAAAAAAAGTTTCCGAGCCATCGTTACTCATTTATTATTTAGGAATCCAAAGTTAGACGTGATGCCAAGGCACTTGATACACACATCCATGCTTGTCTTTACTTTATGGGAACGTCCTGTATTCAAGGTTTAGCTGATGTCGACAGATTCATTCTGAAGGTCCTTAGTGCTCGAACCAATGTTATTCCTATCATTGCAAAAGCCGATACTTTGACAAGCGCTCAAACCGAGAAATTGAAAAAGACTATAAAGAAAGATCTCTTTGACACATATCGCATCCCTGTTTATGGCTATATTGAAGAAGAGAATGATGGCGATGATGATGGTGACGATGACGATGACGATAATAGTGTTTCCGAGGAGGAGAATTCTTATTTGTCGAGAACCATAAATTTCCTTATGGAATGTGTAGAAGAAGACAAGGATGAGGATGCTCATGCGATGCTTGAATATCTCCATGCTATGCCCTTTACTGTGATCGGATATGAAGAAGATCCCGAATCAGGTCGTCCTATCCAGCTCTTGCCAGGGGAGGCAAACAGTCAGCCATCAAGTGCGGTGAGTTTAACAGATCCAGGATACTATAGTGAATCCATCGGCAGTATCGGTAGTTCTGAAATCTCCCCGAATAGTTCCAAGTCAAGTATTGTAAGTCATGGTATGGGATCCACCAAACATTTACTCGGAAGACGTTATCCTTGGGGTGTTGTCGATTGCTATAATCCTTCACATTGCGATTTTTTGCTCATCAAAAAGGTCTTATTAAAGACACACAGGGAAATGCTTAGGATTGATACTTTTGAATGCTTTTATGAAAAATACCGAACCCAACAATTGATGGAAAAGCCATCATTAGTATAAAGCCTCTTTTATCTTCTTTACAAACATTATAAAATTAATAAAAAGACATCTTCTCTCTTTTCTCTTCTTTTTCTCTCTCTCTTTTTTTTTTTTTATTAATGACGAAAACCGCTTTTTAATGATTCAGTCGCCCTTAAACCTAAACTGGTTGCAGTAACTCCAGTGCCTTTCTTTTTGGCCTTATTTGTTTCATTGACTGCAGCTACAATTTCTCTTATATCAGTCTCTAGCACCAATCCACCTTGTATAATTTCAGACAAGATGGCATGAATTTCATCAAAGTGGAATATCTAATGTGTATTAGATCATTCTATATATCTTTTATAGTTTACTTTTCACATACCAAATCCAACTCACACACATTTTCAAAGCAACGATCCAAGCTTTCGACAAAGACCTATGTGAAGAGTGTT
This sequence comes from Rhizopus sp. PT2906, assembly GCA_025529335.1. NCBI lineage: Eukaryota > Fungi > Mucoromycota > Mucoromycetes > Mucorales > Rhizopodaceae > Rhizopus > Rhizopus sp. PT2906. Next base: position 8,665 of record JAMYHX010000113.1, read on the forward strand.
GGTTATTTGAATACAGTTGGTAAACATTTTTTACTTGAATAAGGTCTAATATGCCAAGTTCACTTTCACTCTCGTCAACAACAAATACAAAATACAATGTTGCATAATGTCTATAAATCACGCGTGTATCTTTTCCTCCAAGAAGTTTACTGCCTTCTAAGAAATTACATGATGTGTCTGGTCGTTTTGAAACAAGTGTGAATATCTCTTGTACTAATGCTTGCTGAGTGGCAATATCCTAATCAACTCTGTTAACAACGTATTCTCTTTCCTCTTTGTTTCTTACAATTTGTTGATAAAACTTGATAAGTCGTGGTTTGCCGTGATTGTTAAAGATGAGTACAGATTTGATCATTAAGAAGAGAGGGTATCGGAAAAGTAAAAAAGAGTTATGGACATTAAGCCAGTTTTACTACCTTATTGTTTGATTCTCCGAGATTTTCTCCATTAAAAAAAGTTCTCAGCCCAAATGTAGCTTAGTTTTTTAATTTTTTTTTTTTTGTGTCAGGCACAAAAGAGGGCTGCTGTTTACTGTGGTTCTTTTATTTCTATTTCTTCTTTTTTGATTATATTTTTATAAAGCAAACCCCCTTGAAAGCAAATGAAAAGTTCCTCTACTCTCCGACGTGGAGGAGGAAGCGCAAAGAGAACAATAAGAACACTCAACCCCGCACTCGTCTATGACTACACTCTTCGTTGTGCTATACGTGCTTGTCTTGAACAAAACAGTAAAGCGTCACTCAAGGAGCCCAAGAAAGATACTAGCAGTAATAGACACTCAGTTCACTTGAGTGGCATGAGTGATGTGTTTGGAAATTTGGCAGATAAAATCGTAGGAGATGAAGGTGGCGAGAAAAGCAATAAACTGACAAAGCCAGTAGTTGTGGGCTTAATGCGACGACTGGACGATATTAAAGATGGCAAAGATGTTTCCAAGTCAGAATATATCGATCGAAGATTCATCTCGGTAGTTCGACACATGAGGGATGAAGTAAAACAGCACCGTTTTAGACCTCAGGGCTCCATTAACGACCTTGTGGTTACCTTCCTCAAACTAAGTGAAGCTGAACTCAAAAAGACAGATCCTAACCCAGCCATATGGTTTAAGGATCTTGATCGATATGTGGTTCGATTTACGGAAATCCTATTACTCGTCTTGAGAGAAGATGCACCATCCGCTGCTTCATCCGAATATATCGAATCCTTACAGAGATCAATCCTTCCGAAATCAAAACAACAACCCGCAACAGAACAAAGAAATAGTAGTAGCAGCGGTAATTCAACAACTGATACATTAGACATGGTCGAAAACTTTCCTATGGTCAAGACAGTGCAGAACCTATTCCAAATCGAAAGTTCAGTTCATAGACAAAAGATACGTGACCTTTTACCTGTTTGTACTGAGGCGGTAAGATATCATCTAGTAGTTTTAATTATTGCTAATCCCCTTTTATTAGAATTACCTTTTGGATTTAAAACAATGCATTAATGCAATCAATACAAATCAACCTTTTCCAGGCAGAAGAGAGGATTTTGCATCGCAACAGGCTTATGATTTTTGGGTTGCAAGAGAAAAGAAATATCTCAATGGCTTAATGACTGTCATGGTCATGAATCCCAACTTGACACTGACCAACAAGTCTGAACAGGACGTTGGTTCAACCAACTTGCTCGCCGGAAGGAGATCAAGTGATTCGAGAAGAAGCTCTGTTTATAACACAAGTCCAACCGATGACAGTCCTTATACTTATATTCCTAATGATCCTCGCTCTTATTTCCGTTTGTTGATGAACATGTGTATGGATCTTGATACCAATATTGCGCCTGACACAGAAAAGGCCAAAACCAGCGTGTTATCACAGGCCTCAGACGATTTGTTACGAGAGTGTTCAAACACATGGAGACTCTCTGCGCCTTTCAGGTCTGTTCTTTATCTCGAATTGATCAAAACACGTATGGATACCGAAGAAATTGATATACATGATGCTATCGATGACGCCAGAGAAGCTATTCGTGCTCTAGATAAATGTCTCAAGGAGAATGAGATTCAGAACTGGACGATTAATGATGTAAGTGAAATAGTCTTTTCTTTTTGTTTATATTAACCAATTTACATATAGAGAGAAAGTTTGATTCGTGTCTTTGAGGGGTTAAACCAGACTTGTCTTCGTGCCTTGGCTGAATCACTCAGTAGATACTGGGATATTGAGTAAAAATAGCCATGAGACATATATGTATATAGACCTAATGACTTTTATACTTTAAAAAAAAAACACATAGTCCTGCTCTCGTTAAGGATCAGGTTGCATTACTGGATAGTATATATGAAAATCCTGCCTATCTGGAAGATCATGCAAATCCTCTGGAACAGTTCCTCTCGCTAGAAGAGACAATTGCTGTAAGTAATAGCATACATCAAGGATATATATATGTATATTTATTCATAGTTGTTAATAGGGTGCAGCTGTATCTCGATGGCGTGTGTTGGAGAAATCAGTGCTCAATCCTAAAAATGACGATATGACCAATTTGATGAATTTGGCAGATAAATTGATCAAAGAGTTAGTCACTGTAGCAAAGAGGTTTAAGAAGCCATTAAAAGGGTAAAAATGTAATATATAAAAAGGAACGTCCATATTGAACCTTTTGGTAGGTCTTTACATATCCCAGGTATTATCATGGCTCGTCAAATGCCATTCTTTGTTTTAGAAATGGAAAATTGGGCCTTTTTACCAGAAGCAAAACAGGCGCCCATTGAACTGACATTTGAGCTCTATGACAAAGTGCTGACGTTGAAGAGACTTTACGATCAATATGGACCAAAGCAAAAGTCTGCACTCTTCAAAGTCGAATCATGGTTCTTGACCCACGTTCGCCGATGGTTAAAGTCTACAAATGAAGCCACACCAGAATGGGTAAGCAATGCGATCAAACAAGACGAGTTCAAGCCTATCAATGAAACAACCCTACACTCCTCGTCAGTGGTGGATCTCTTCACCATGTTCCATCAGGCTGTTGAGTTTGTCCAAAATCTAGAATGGCCTAATAGAATACAAGAATGCAGATTTAATACGGCGTTATCTAAGGTCATTGGTGTTGCTCTTGAACAGTACACGATGGAACTGGAGGATATGATCACGACAGACATTTATCCTCGAGCAGTACGTGAAGGGGATCCACATGGAAGCGGAAACTTTTTTGACAGAGCTCGTTATCAACTGATTGGAGGACGACCTCAGAGTAAAAGTAGTTCTGATGTCCCTGCTGATTTTGTTGCAGAGGTAAATACAAAAATGTTATAAAAGGAATAACCAACTCATTTATATAAAAATAGACATGTGTCAAGGTGAACAACATTGAAGCTGCAAGATTTAAGCTTGACAGATTGTATCAAAACATGGACGTGGATGAAATTGCCCAAGAAATGCGAGAATATGGATCTCAATTACCTGCTGAAAAGTCGGTTTCTGAACAACAAAACTACCTGTATTCTATCAAAATTGTCAGAGCCGAGAATTTACCACCTTCTGATAATAATGGACTGAGTGATCCATATATCGTACTAGAGATCGATAACAAACCAATTACCAGAACAAAGACTGTGTATGAAACATTAAATCCTCGCTGGGATCAAGTGTTTGATATTTGGCTTACAGAAAAGACAGTGGATGTATTGGCTCTTGTGTATGATGAAGACTTGATTGGTGCAGATGAAGAGTGTGGTGGTGTTTGGTTCAAGTTATCGCCCGAGTATTTTGACGATTATCAAACACATGAGTTGGTGTTGAACTTTGTTCCTCAAGGAAAGCTTATTTTACGTATCAGTATGGAAGGAGAAAAAGATGACATTCAATTCTGGTTTGGTAAAGCCTTCCGAACGTTGAGAAGAGCAGAAAATGATGTGGCAGGTTTGATTGTGGATAAGGTAAGCCTATTACTCGCTTTAATAATGTACATATACTTACTCTATGGTCTAAAGATGAGTAGCTATTTCCGTCAAATATTAAGCAGAAAAACTTTGGATAAACTCTTTGGTCGTGATCGTAGCTTCTTTTCTTCATTTTCACGAACTACAAAACACGTTGATCCAACCCTTCAAGACTGTGAAGAAGCTATTGTGCCATTAATAGACTATCTTGAAAGGAATTTGAAGATTTTGAATGACAACTTATCAGAGACAAACATGCAAACCATCGTTTTGAAGATTTGGAAAGAAATTCTTATAGCATTAGAAGGTGTTCTCTTACCGCCACTTTCTGAACAATTGTCTGAATTAAAGCCTTTGGATGATTATGAATTTCATGTTGTATATAAATGGCTAGAGGTAATATTATAAGATGTATTTATATTCAAAATATGCTAATGTCTATATCAAAAGCTTCTTAAAGTACTCTTTAATGGTGGTGAAGACGCTGATGCAGTACCTTTGGATAAACTTGAAAATTCACAATACTATGCACTCTTAGCCATCAATGCAGCCTATAACTTAGAAACAGAACAACTAATTGAAGGATACAATAACATTGTGAAGAATCAAGTAGAAATGAAACTAAGGGGCGGAAGGAAAGCAGATAGAAGTAAATCTGTCTACCATTCAAAGAACACTGCCAAAAAGAGAAAACCTTCAGCCAATAGGAAATCAGTGTCTATTGAATTGCCAAACGCGGATACCATTTTACGTATTCTTCGTATGCGTAAAGGTAGACAAGTCCGAGACTTTCTTCACACCGAGTTTCAGAAACGTAATTACCCAACTCCCGCCGAAACTGCTCCTGCAGAGAGTATAAGCCAAGGTGCTAAAGAGCAAGAAATCCCACCTGTTCCCGAGGTTCCAACAAATGACTTGACACCTGTGAATGAGAATACGTTACCTCTAAGATAAATAAAACTTTTTTTTAACCTAAAAAGAGACAATCACAAAGCCTTTAAGAGATCACTGGAAGATTTTATTGGACAAATTCCATTTTCAGTAGAGATCATTACAAATTTACAAGTGAAACTAAATAAAAATCCTTTATGGACCTTTTCAAAAAGAGACAGTTACAGAGATTTGATGGAGAATATGGTCCACCTTATTTACCTTTTCTCATTCTGATTGAAAGACTGCTGATGAGATATCAAAAGCATATTAAAAGGGGCTCTTCTTGATGAGAGCTTTACCCTTATGCCTTATATTATGTAAGCTGACAATTACATGAATTTTACTGGAAGATATATTGTCATATTAATCAAAATTAATTAACAGTTTAACTACATTATCGCTTTTCTTTTCTTTTGACAATAAAATACTTTATAATTTAAACAAAGTAAGATATTATCCATTATTCACATATAATTATTAACGTACATTATTGAGTAAAGCTATCAAATCTTTGTTCATATTCAAAAAATCTCGCGTTATTTCGAGAACCACTATATTATTATGCTAGCAGAGGAAGTAAGTTCATCCCACACATATAAGGCTACATATACATCACATCTTATACATATTTTATTTCTTAGACAGCTGAAGCAGTTACTTCTTCTTTGTCAACCTTCAAGTGAATATCGACTATCAAGTCCTCGTTATCTACGATTGGATGAAAAGAACAGTATAAACCTGCCCTTGAAGAATTAGTGAATATTGTAAACGATCTCGTTGGCCATACATTTGCTTTCTCCAAGTTTATTTTTATAAACGAATTCGAAAAAAATGATCAATTTGAACTGGAAAAGTACATAACAAAAAGCTTCTTTGAAGGGGTATTCTTGGCCCTAGTTGATCGACAGACCAAAGACAGCAGTGTTACCAGCAGATCCCAACTTTCAGACAAGACACGTATGGCAAGAAGTCTAATACGCCCATATATAGAGAAATATTGTCAACATGCCTCTTATATACCTATAAAATTAACAAATGTTCAGCAAATCGCGAAATATGAAGGCACAAAGACTCATGCAGCGTATATCAACAATAGTACCCTTCACTTTGGGAACCAGCTTCGTAGGTTTTTGAATTCTGTTTCAAAAAAGCAAGAAAAAATTAAAAAGTTTACTCAAGACATGGAAGAGAGAAAGAGGATGATCTGAAGAAGAAATAAAGAAGGTGATAAAGACTGATGTGTTTGATGTTTGTCATAAGCTCAAAACGGAGATCTCTGCTAAAAAGCTACCAACTCTTTCTGCAGACTTCTTAACTGAAACAGCCACAAATCAAATCCAAAGCTTTTTAAATGTGTACTCGGATAAGTACAATTTCGCAAAGAACTCCATCTATTATGATGTTAAGCAAAACCGCAACAATATTTACGAGCATATTACATGCTGGCAAAGATTTGTGAAGAAAACAACACAAAGTCATTCAGCTGCTTCCCTTTGCGTAAATAAAACTCAGAAACAATTGTTTGTATGTTGTATCATTGACAGGCGAAGAAAAAAAAATTTTTTTATAGTTTGCTTAAACTTCAATGGACAGTCGTGGCATTCCAGTTGTAGTTACAGCAAACACAAATATTACTCCAAGGCATTCCTCTCCAATAAATATACGAAAGAGGTCGCCTAAAAGCTTTATATTCCCTTCATTAAAAAATGAAATATCTTTACTAGAAGCATACGATTCCTTTGCTGATGCCTGCTTTCAGAGTCATGGCTCCTTAAAGGCAAATTTACTTCGGAAATATTACTACTCTATGAAGAAACCAAAGAGTCCAACTCCAAGTCAAAAGCTTCAGGAACAAACTAGATCTGTTCCTCCGAGATCTACAAATGAATCGAACCAACATATAGATCACTCCATGTCAACACATACATTACCCATTCCACAAGTCAACCATGTCAAGCAACACCAGCATATACCACATCAATATCCCGTCCATCCAGAATTAATACCTCCACTTCAATCGCCTGGAGCATTTGCTGCAGCACAACATTTATATGCAACACAATATTATAATAGATCGCATAATAACCCCTATTCGGTACCACCTTATCTGGCTATGTTTCCTTCTCACCCACATTTTTTTATGCCAAATGATATGAATATCCAACGCCAGCAAATATCCTCACAACAGCCTCACCAAGGACAACCAATACCATTACAGCAACAACAACAACAACAACAGTTTCCACAGATAAATAATTACTTTGGCGGTCAAAACGCAAATTTTATCTCGCGCAGCTCATTACCACCACCTTTTGTAATGGAACCAAAAGAGTACTATAATGAAGCTGTTCCACCACGGCCATTGGAAATGATTATAAACTTTAATTCACCCAACATCCCTGCTCCAGCTTATGAAAGCGAGCGTAAAATAGACAACAAGAAGCCAAGAGCCAGAAGGACACAAAAGAATAATAACAACACTGAACAACAACAACAGCAACAAAACTTACCAGGTGCTGCAACAATAATATTTGAACATTCGCCACTTTCTGCTAAAGAAAACAGTAACCAAAAGACACGAAAACCAAGGTCTAAAAAGACGGTAGATGCACAGATGGAATCAACTGGACAACAAACCATAGAAGCAGCCACACCTGAGACGGCACAAGCGAAGCCTCAACGTCGTAGGAGACAGGCTCCTAAAAAGAATAATGAAAATACCCCTATACTTGATCTTAATGACGCGAATGTACCTGATCTGATAACTGAACAGACACCAACCAGAAAACACAGAAATACGCGAGCTAAAAAGCAGCAAACTGAAGCACATGCATCATTAACTAAAGAATGTAATGTGGATGATAATATAATAGAGCCAACGTCAACAATAGAACAACAGCCTATAATGCAAGTTGTTATCCCAAAGGAAAGCTTTGTAGAAAACTCTGTAGTAGATAAACCTATTGCAACAGATGATATTTCTGAAAAACCTGAAGAAGAGCCACTTTTGCTAAAAGAACCTGTTGTAGAACAACGTGTAATAGACAAGTTTATTTTAGAAGAATCTGTTGCAAATGAATGCGTAATGGAGCGGTCCATAGTAGAAGAACCTGCAACCCGTACATCGATCGCTGAAGAGGCCAATTTGAAAGAAACCATCAATGAAAAATCTGTAAACGAGCCTGCTATTGAAGATCGAGTTGTAAATAAGAAACAAGAAATAAAGGCTTTAGAAGAGGAAGCTTTAATGGAAAAAGAAGGTACCGCAGAAAACCCTAGTGTGGAATATGATATCACAAAAGAAGAATTAGTAATTGAACAACATGCAGAAAAAGCTACTATAATAGATCATTTGGAGAACATCACTACAGCAGTAACAGTATCAGAGGCTGTCAAGACAGTTGACAGTGCCGCAACAGATGCTGAAAATGTATTGCCAAGTGAGAATGTTATCTTGAATGAGCCAAAGTCTATGTCAAACGATATCAAGGAATTGACGGTAAAAGATGTTCAAGAGCAACCCACTTTAGACCATAGCATTGAGAGTGGAAAAGAGATAGACACTTCAGAAGAGGCTAGTCATACGACTGAAGCCATATGCCACACAACGGATGTACCCAAATATCCAACCGAGCAAGTAGAGATAAAAGCTAGTAAAAGAATGGTCGATGAGTCATTGTTTAAAACTGAAACAATGCTAAGCGATGAAATACCAATGTCGTCTATCAATGAAAAAAGTGAAGCTAATGTTGAGAATGTGGATGAAGTTGTAAAGGTGAAAAACACTCAAAATACCTTGAAAGAAGATAACGCCGATAGACAACCAGAAGAAGATTTTGTTGTAGAAGGAGAGCCTGAAGAGAATTTGGCCAAAGATGAAGAGGTTGAAGATAAAGAAGACAAAGATGAAACGGATGAAAAGAATGATAGCAAAACCGAAGAAGATCTTGTCGATGTGGAAAATAAAAAAGATGAACAAGTGCAAAGACAGGCTGAAGACTTTCTTTTTGAAAAAATTGATGACAAACAAAATGTGTATACTGATAATGAAAAGCCTACAGAGACTACAAAGAATGAGGAAAGCTTTATTCCAAACAGCCTCACAGAACAGCGTACTTGCGATGATCATACGGATGCTGAATCAGTCACTACAAGTGTCAGAATGGATCGTATTCAACAAGAAATAGAAACTATAAATGCAGAGTTTCCAGAACTGAAAAATTATTATCAGTTACTTGACAGAGCAGGAAGAGGTGAGCATATCTATATAGCTGCTTATACATAAGTTAACCAATGTGATAATAGGTACCTTTAGTAAAGTATACAAGGCACGAGATCTTTTATATGAAAATTATATGCCATGGTCCCTTCAAAAGAAAGTCGAAAATGCAATTGACAGTGACCATCACCTTGTAGCTATCAAATTGATATATGGCATCAGCTCTCCTAAACGGGTTGCTAATGAAATATCCTGCCTTTCCGAATTAAGGTTACATTAACAAGAGCTTATCTATAAACAATTACTAATATACCCCATAGAGGATCTCCATGTGTTATTCCTATGATTACTGCTCTCAGAAATCAAGATGTGACATACCTTGTTCTTCCGTTTATCGAATTCGATCACTTTGAGGTAGCAATAGAAATACATCTTTACATATTTTGTTTAACAATGTAATTATCTTACAAAGGACATATACCCCACAATGACGCTACTAGATCTAAAACACTATATATCAGAATTGCTTATTGGGCTAAAGTATGTACATGAAAAAGGGATTATTCACCGCGACGTGAAGCCTGGTAACTTTCTTTATAACAAAACAACTAAAACCGGATACCTTGGAGACTTTGGTCTTGCTCAGGTAAACATTCTTTGTAAATAATGACAGATCATAGATTTACAATTTGATTAGAGAGTGATAAATTATGATATTCATAAACCTGGGCATCGACATGCTACTGTAGACCCTATATATACCGAGCATCAAAAAGGTCCTGCTGGATATTTTATACATGATAAAAGGTAAATAACAAATAATAAGGTAACTGAACCTGTATATTCATTTCATCACTTAGAAAACATATACACGTTGATCGTTCAGGCACACGTTCGTTTAGAGCACCTGAGATCTATTTACACTCTATGCGTCAAACAACAGGTAAGAAAAAGATATTAACGACACAATACTTACTAGTTGTTAGCCATGGACATATGGGCAGTAGGTGTCATTCTGTTGAGTTTCTTGACTAACGTATACCCTTTTTTCGATCCTGAGGACAGCGCTGCGGGGATTGTTGAGTTGATCTCTGTGTTTGGTACAAAGAAAGTGCATGAGTTTGCAAAATTCTACGGTGAGTTTTTAATGATGTAGATTCTTTAACAGATTTTGATGTTTCTACTCCTAGGACGAAATTTGAAAACAAATATACCTGATATGCCTGAAGGTGCCATAGGCATGGATGAATTATGTAGATATTTTAATAACGGTACCATTGAAACATGGGACAAGCATGATTACCTTCTTGCAGTGGACCTCATGAAAAATTGCTTGCAGTTAATTGATTCGAAACGATTATCTGCTGCTGAAGCATTGAAGCATCCCTTCTTGAAGGAGGTCATGAAATCAAAACCTTATAGCTAAAAGAGGTTTGATAAGCTACTCTAGAATAAAAGTCATTGTAAATATTATCCTTAAGCATACATGTACCTAATAAATAAAAAGCTTATCGACCAAATCATGAGTCGATATTTAACACAATGGACACTTCTTTAACAAATGTATAAGCGCAAAAATGTTTAAAGCATTTATTGATGCATGAATGATGAAAAAAATATGCGCAGAAAAAAAAAACAAGGCTTATTCACATAGTCTGAAACCAGCAAACACATATGGATAGCCAGATTGATACCAATTTCTAAAGGTGTCTCGTTCAGCAATACGGGGGTGAGTAGCCCAACTGCCACCTAATACGACACGATGTTTTCCATCAAAGAAATCAGCAGAATACCCTGGATAGATTGCGGAAGACTGGAACCCTTCGTATTTATCCCAAATGGTGTCTGTCCACTCCCAGACATCTCCCAAATAATGTACTTGTTCATTATTAACAGGAGTAGGTGTCCAATTGAGGAAGCCAATGTTTGGTACTTTCTTGGAATGAGGACCTGAGGCAATCTCTCGGCGGAATCGAGTCAATTCAAGTTCTGTAGGTAGTCGACGTCCCTTTGACTTTGCATATCCACTTGCTTCATTATAAGACACTTGGGCTGGCCAATCTTTCGCAAATGCCATAGGGCAAGGTCCAAACACGGTTCGTACATAAAGTTGATCACCATGCTTCAACCAGGAAGCAGGAATATCAGAGGAACCCATGTCCTTGAGATAGGCAAGATATTCTCCATTGGTAATAGGCCTAGTTTGAATGCGGAACGATCGTTGGTTCTTGTATTCTCGTTGAGGGCTTTCATTATCCCAGCCAAAGCTCTGAATCTTTTGACAGGATGGGTTATTATCTTCTTCTTCTCTATCATTGTGACCTATAATGACTGAAGCAGCACCAGCAATGTTGATATAGCTAGCTTCTGCTAGAGGAATGATATCAGCTTCAGCTTCAGCTGCAAATTTCCATGAAGGTAAAGAAACGCCTTTAGGTGGGAGCGTGTTTGGACTTTGTACAAGCATATAAAGTATCGTTTCAAGGTGCATTGCTTCATGTTCAAAGCACATCCACAAGGCACGGGCTGGCTTTCTTCTTCTGATAACCGTATCAATCCATGCAGTTGATTGAGCACCACGCGCTTCACTGAGCCAGAAGTTTAGCAAATCTGCTACTCTTTTTCTAACGTCTTGTTGGTACTTTAGAATGCTCTTCACACTTGGCCAATCACTGTCATTCTTTGGTACTTCTGAGTGTGGATGACATTGAGTAGGATCATCCATATCAGGGTCAATACCACGTTCAAATATGTCTGCAAAGTATTCTGGTTGAGTAGGGTTTGCTGGGCCAACTTCTATATCGACCTTGTGACGAGAGAGTTGGATGTCAAGGAATGCAGGTATATGACCAAGGTAAAAGATAAAAGGATGACGCAAGGCAATAGGGCGTTCAAAGAGCATAGTGTCATGGTTTATCATTTGTTGAGTAACAAGGTCCCAAGATTTCCATAGTTCTTTCCACTCCTTCAAGGTTGGAAGTGATTCCATTGGCCATATGTCACTTTCTGACAAGAAAAAACCCAGTTCGGTAGCTTCACGTTTATATGCAGATATATCCTTGCTGTCGATACAGTGCTGACATTGAATCGACTTTTCCTCTTCACCAAGTGACTTCTTTGAAGGAAAGAGAATTTCACGAACGGCATTAACGTTACACGCAAATTTAAACGGACGAACCTCGGCCAATACGAGCCGATACTGGTCCTTCGAATCTGTCCAGCACTCAGCCATATCTAAGCCTGCAGCTGCTAGAAGGCTTGTGATCTCTTGGAATGAATACTTGTACGAGTGCTCGACATGAATGAGTTCACCCTTCTTAACCTGGATCGTGCGATCAAAGGCATCACTTCGGTAATTAAGAACCATATTGTCCAGAGCACGGTAATGAGCGACGTGACGACCTTGCTTCTCGAGATAGGCAGAGTCATAGGCAAACGAGGCGGGATCAATAAACTTATCGCATCCCATAATTCGATTGATGTGGTCCAAACCATTCATGATGAATTCGCGCGTGACACCTTTGGGGTCATTATAGGCAGTTTTAATCTTTTCAGTATGGTTACGCTTGTCGAATCCAATGACGCACAGGTCACCTGGTTCCACACACATCTCTTGTAGACGCTTAAGGAAAAGAGCAGATTCAAGGCGTGTTTGGTTGCCTATGGAGCTACCGAGCCATAAGAACGCCTTTTTGATTCCCTTGGAGGTGAAGTGCTGGTTAATCCAGGGAATACCTTGATCATAAGTACCCAAAAGACCAAAGAGCTTGACATACTGAAATTCACCAAGTGACATTAAAGAACGATCAAGTTCATGTTGATCAAGATCAAGAGCATAGTAATCGACATGAATTTGTCTTTTCTCGATAGCTCGTAAAATGACTTGGGTTTTTCGAAGTGCACTAATATTTCTGTTTAGTAATTGGGTATAATCATAGACACACTATCGCACACACGCGCACGCACACACTTGCATCAATCACTTACCCAGCACCTAATTCAAAAATCATGCTACCATTTTCGAGACGAGCTGCGAGTTCATTAGCCTTCCTTTGCAATATATCAAGTTCGGCATTAGTCAGGTAATACTCGTCCAAGTAGGTAATTTGGTCGAATAGACGCAACCCTTTTTTATCATACAAGACATAGGTAGGAATTGACTTTTGGTTAGCTGGCTTGTCCAAGGAGTCCAATATAGTCTTGGATAAATCCGAGTGATCAAAGGCATCTTCAGAAGCATCAGAAGCATCAGCAGAGTGAGGAGGGGAAGGAGGACGGCTGACCTTGATATCACCATTATCCTTGACTTCACCATTAGTAGGTGTACGGATATCGATGATACTGTATCCCGTTGAGGGAGGAGAAGGAGCACGTACAGACAAGTCGTTGAAAACCATTTTGATTCTGTTGAAGAGTTGTTGAAAGAGTAGAGAGAAGAAAGAAAGCTAAAGTTTTATGTTGATGAGAAACCCTTGCCTATTTATATAATCTACAAAGGGTGTAACTACGCAATATTCGCCATTATTCGCCACTAACCCCCCTCCGTTGATAAAAAGCGTGTTTCTTTTTGGACTCTTTTTCCCTTACAATTGTGCTACTTCCTGTTAAGGCCTAGTGTTTGTTTCTATGTTATGCGTACACACACACACACAAATGTTTATCTTTCATCGTTTCAATTTATGCATGATAAAAATGGACTGAGTTTGCCGTGTGAAAGTTGGGAGTAATTTGTAATTATTATGACGTAGGGTAGATCGGTGAAGTTACATCTACAAGCAGTCCCATACACTTGTTTATCATACAAACACTAGGACGGCTTATGGTTAAAGATGCATCCACGTGTACATGGTATACTTATTGGTTAAATTTGTCTCAAAGAAACATTAAAATGTTACTACAGCGATGGAAAGATTAATAGTCACTATAAGGCACCATTACTAATTCACTACCCATCTGCTTGCTGCGGCAGGACAGAAGTGGTCTACTTTGATAGATATTAGGGTATTTCCATTAGAATCAATAGATGCAGTACGATGCATAATATGCCCATAGTTACATACCCACATTTCGCGACGACGAACAAGAACAAATAGTAAATTGTATACAGTCTATCGAGGACAGCTTAATATCGTGTTCATTTGCTAATAGTGTAACATAAAAGATAGAAGCGTGTTTTGTAGCTAGTATGTATCATCATGCACACAGCGGATTAGATTTAAGTTTAGACGAAGTCTTGATAAAACTTAAAGATGCTTTACAGACATATCACAATACAATATCCAAGTAGGTATTTGATTATATAACTTTTATCATTTGTGAAAAAGAAGAGTCTAAACTTATACTCATAAATTCATTTTTCAACAAGTTTCTACTTGTAAAACATCTGTATGGCTTTTTGGCAACTATTTTCGAAATAGTATGTATACATTCATAATTGTATCAGCTGGATCTTGAAACAAGATTGTCACATTGAGGGAATGTTGAGAAGATTAAGGTGTATTACTACCGCTACTATACCATTCACCAATTCCAGCAATGGCAAAGACAGATAATGTAAGACCCCATAAAAGTAAACTTTATAGTCACGAGTAAGCAAGGATTGGTGATTGTTGTGTTTTAGAAGATCTTGGAGTGAATTAAAAGAGATTTATGAGTTGTGCGGTTTATTCTCATAGTAATTCTATTTTTGGAAATTACAAAAGTCACGAAAACATAAGTTCTTTGCTTTCATATACTACTGAAAGAGCCAATCTGAATTCTGTTTCATCAATAATCGAGACCCCTTATGCTGATTAAATTTGACGTGGGTATTTAAGCAAAGGATGAGGGACACTTATGAATAAAACTTCATTTTTCTTATATCAAAAAAGGTACAACTTGATATAAAGCTATTAGAGGACATTGCTTGTTTGCTTTTACACACTTTACACTTATATTTACATTTTGTTATCGCGTCTGTATCAGTAAATAGACGCGTATAGAAAAGTCTCATTTTATTTCAAATTCCGAAATCAGATACAGAAATGATTGTATAAACACATATCCCTTCTTTATTTACAAGCATCATCACTACCATCTTATAATGTTGTCCTAAATAAGCCTCATTTATCATAGAAATATACAAAATCATATAGGATCAAATTTGTTACCAAGGGTTTGCTGTACAACCTAATTTTTTTGCCTCGCAGGAAAATGACATAAGTGAAGAAATTCTCCGACGTGCTACTGTTTCTTGCTTTGGTAAAGGAGAAATAACTAAACTAAGACAAGGATATTTTCTGCCTATAAATATTCCTATTTTTCCCTTGTCTTTCTTTTCCTTTTTTCTTTTTGTCATATATTTATAAACATGTCTGATTACCCTACACTTCCCGAATTCAGTTTAAAAGGCAAGAAGGCTATTGTCACAGGTGGCGCCAGGTAAGTTGAGATTACAACCCATGATTATATACTAAAACGCGTGTTTTCAGAGGATTAGGATTGGAAATGAGTAAAGCCTTGGCTCAATCAGGTGCTGACGTCGCTTTGATGTATGTCTCCAACGATAAAGCCCATGATTTGGCTGCTCAAATCGCAAAGGAATACAACGTGTTCTGTAAGGCCTACAAGGCTGATGTTTCCAACCCAGACGAAACTCGCAGTGCCATTGAAAATATTGTCAAAGAAATGGGTAGTGTTGACATCTTTATTGCAAACGCTGGTGTTAATGCAGGAGGTGCAGCAGAGGTAAATATATGATATACTGTGTGTATAGACAACGTCTCTAAAGTTATATGTAGACTTATGATTTGAAAACATGGCATAAACTATTTGATGTCAATGTTCATGGTGTATTCTATGGTGTCCAAGCCGTCTCGAAATACATGCTCGAAAAGGGTAAAGGAAGTATCATCATCACATCTTCTATCTCAGGTACCATCGTCAACCGTCCCCAACTTCAATGCGCTGTAAGTTTTTCCTATTTTAATATATATAATTATACTCATCTTATTACCATAGTACAACACAACAAAGAGCGCAGTCAGCATGCTGACCAAGTGCTTGGCTGTTGAATGTGCAAAGAGGGGTATTCGTGTCAACGCTATTTGTCCTGGATATATGAAGACTGATTTGCTTGACAACACAAACAAGGAAAATCCAGATTGGGAAAAGACTTGGTTGGAATCAACTCCTATGGGACGTATTGGTGAAGCTTCAGAATTAAAGGGTGCAGTTGTCTTCTTGGCTAGTGATGCAAGCAGTTACGTTACAGGCACAGAACTGTTTGTTGATGGTGGTTATACTGCCATTTAAAATAAAGATACGTGTGTATATATTTTATTTTATTTTTATTTTGCAAGAATATTTATCTTCGTGTTTATTAACTGATGAGGAAAGATATTACGTAATGTAACTAGCTACAATGTTTTAATCTAAAATGAGACGCTTGTAACCAGTTAACCAAGGTCTACATCGAATCCTTATATCTAAAGTTCTTTTCCCGCATTTCAAAAGGCGCAAGCTGACCATTCATCATTAAAGCAAACAATTGTAATCATTCATAAGGGATATAAAGTACTATAGTAGTGCATCCCTGAGATGCATCAAATGTATATATTGCATTCATTCACTTATTCTTTTTATTTGTATTTAAGAAATAATTTAATCTGTTCAATGGTCGGTGAAGATACTGATTGTATGCGTGTGTTGGTGTGTGTGTGTGTGTGTGCGTGTGCGTGTATGTATGCATTTGTTTGTATACATGGGATAATGTATGGATATCTATTCATGTTGTATATTTTCCAATAGTATTAATTATAATTTTATGATGTATGCTGTTTTGTGTATCTTCTAGTGGTGTAATGATTAGTTAGCCGTCTGCTTCCTACGACCAGTAAAGATAGACCATATCTTCCACGTATTCCGTTTCTCCGTGTATCTTTGCTTTTGTTTCTCTTGGCGCAACGAGTTGATCTCACTTAATCGTTTACATGCAGGTTCATAGTTTTCACTAGCAGCCATCTTGTAATACTCCTCAGCAAGGTCAAGGTCATGTTTCCATCCATTTGAATTAAAAAACCTACACAAGAGAGCTTAAAACACAAGTAAAACAGAATAAGAGAACTTACATTTCGCCCAACATATATCTTGCATAGTTTTGAGGTGCATCTTGTTGACTTGCTGCCTTTTGATAATATTCAAATGACCGTAGGACATCCTTGGGCACGCCTAATCCTTCTCTGTACATATCACCAAGACACGTTTGACAGTATCCTAATCCAGACGGCCAAAGATCATCTCCTTTGATGCACCAAAAATGAGCCTGCTCATAATCTTGCTTTATGCCTTTTACGTTTCCTTCAAAATACAATCTTGACAATGTCTCGATAGCCAAAGGAAATCCCTGTTCGGCTGATTGGGTTAGCCAAAAGACGGCCTGTCTTGCATCTTGTTTTACAAGAGATGTTTGTGGATTTAACAAGACATCGCCCACAATGAACTGACAATACTGTTCACCCGTGGTCTCTGCTACTCGTCGAGCATATTTGTACGCTTTTTCAACATCTCTAGGTACGCTCTCACTGCCCTCATAGTAAACACGGGCAAGGTCAATCAGGGCCTTTTGGTTAGGCTGATTCTTGCGTTGTTCAATCACAGACTCATAAAGAGCCAAACTCTTTTCTATATCGTATTGTTTAGGATATTTAAATGGGTCTCCTAGGACCCTAGCAAGTTCTAATCCAGCAGCATCATGCTTCATTTCAGATGCTTTTGTCAGATACTTTAAACCACAGGATACATCTTGCTTGACACTACCCATGCCATCGACTAGTAGGATACCAAGTAAATAGCATGTATTTCTTATTGCCTTCTTTGCCTTTTTGTCATCCTCTGCTATTTCCTGTTCGGCTTTTTTCATCATTTGATCTAAAAGAGATTCTTCTTGGTTCTCTTCTTCAGTTGTATTGATTATCTGAGACGCACAAGATGCAACAGCTGCTGATAGTTTTCTATCAAATATGCTTCTTGCCCATAGGCTAGCTTCCTCTGGTTGTCTTTCGAGTAGAGTGCTTAACTTTATTTTGGCTTCAATATCGCCCTATAGGAATAAAGTAGATGACCAATAAAAGAGAATGTTAGTATAAACAAAATCAATCGAGCATTATAGTATTCTACATTTATACTTTTGCAGCTTTTATTCGCAGGTATTTTAACGCTCGTTTTGCCATCCTTTGAGAGTCTTCATCATTAGCTTTTGCACTGTGAATAAGCTGAACGGCTATAAAGTGTGAATACAAAAACGTTGTCAAGAGCAACAAACTGTTGATTTACCAGTCAGCATATGTAATTCAGTTGCTATGCCAGGAAAGAGCTCTTTTACTAGTTCATCTGTTGACCCATCCATCCGTCAAAAGCAAAATAAATAAAACGAGAGTAAAACACGTGAACGGAAAGGTACTTTTTTATTAGTTTTTTTTTATTGGTCGCACTCATATTTGTTCTAGTTTGTCACATTTTCTCAATAGATTGCATATTTTGGTACTCTTTTGTGTTCCAGTCCATGAAACGAAACAGGCAAGCATTATGTAAGCACAATGAAGAGGTCAAGCCTTAGTAGTATATTTAAACACTTGAGTACAGTTTATTGAAAATGTTTGTCAGCTCCCCGACACTATTCAAGAAAAGCGCTATTTCTCGTTGTGAGCAGACTGTGCACAAAAAAATAGATACACCTGGGTTTTGTTGGCGCTGAAAAGCTAGAACTGTGTTTTTGATAAGGAATGCCTATAAGTCCTTTTCTTTGGTTAATTCCCTTAATGCTGGAATATCTTTCCTCGGAGTGATGGAAAATTCTCTACAGCTTCGTCCACCATTAGTGATAAACTGGAAGACTTTAATCTCCTATAGTTTTACGTCTTCTTTTCCATTGACATGTAATTACGTACATGAAAGCATATACTTTGAAGAAAACCTTCTTCTTCCGTTATAGCAAAATTCATTTGGAAATATAAGCATTCTTTATACGTCCTTTTTTGTCGTTGGAATTATTGTATTTGTTGAATTAGTAGATGGCTACAATTTGAAGGAGAAAAAATATGAGAACACAAAAAGAGCCTACAAGCGCGAAATTGGCAGACCAAAAAAATCAGAGCTACGAGAAACAGAGAGGGGAAAAAAATTGAGCTTTGCTAGGCAAATGGTCATAAGAAGCGTCTGGATTATATGAATTATATGAATCTTTGTCAAGACGAGAACCAGAGAATGAAAGGGCCTTTGATCAATATCTTGAAGAAGTGGTTGGATGTGTAGTTTGTAGTTAAGGTATTCATGGCCCTATAATGACTATCCACCATTGCTTTCATCTGACAAATATCGCTGATGGCTTTGGAGAGAACTTATGTGAGAGCTTGTTCAGGTAAAAGGAAGCCGGATCATCAATAGAAAAGAGAAAGGCCCAAGCGGCAGTGTGTGTAAGATGATGATCGCCCACATGTGGATAGCTGAGTGTACCCCTGTGACTCCAGCCAAGGCATCAACTCCTAGTACAGTTAAACATGGGCATCCATAGGATGGTACAAAAAAAGCGCACTATCCCGAACTTAAAATAGACGCAGGTTGCATTTATCTTTACTTCAAAGAAAAAAGACATTGATATCTAAAAACATTTTGATCCATAAACTATCAATAGTAATTTCATTGCTTGTATTTTTGCACAAGAGACTGTTAATGGTAAAAAGCTGTGGTTCTTGATGCGTTTTTTTTATGTTACCCTTTTCAAAAAAGAAAATATGAAAAAAGAACGATATAAAACACATAAAAAAAACTCTATTAGAGACTCTTCAGCTGCATTCCAAAGAGAATCAAGCGTGTTTGGATAAAGAAGTAAAACCCGTTAAGAGAAATTTAAGCCAAAAGTGAAAAATATTAGCATAAAGATTTCAAAATGGTTGCACGCAAAAAATAAAAAGGAAGCATGTGAATAAATCTATTCTTCTCCTCTTTTTAGTCTTTTCTTTTCTTTCTCTCATACTTTTTTTTTATAAACCTAATTAAATATGCTCATACGTTGATGACTGAACAAACGTGTTGTTCATGGATGCTCATCCATCAATAGGCCAGCGACCTTTTCGAATATCTACGTTAGTCTCGTGTACGGTTCGTGGATTCACTTTAGGGAGGTCGATTGTGTCTTCTACAGGGTCTAACACATGCATTGAGGCGTTGTCCATGGACTATCACTAGTACAGATCAACTATGGTCTTCTAGGTTGTCTACACAACTCTAGTGTGCTTTAATCAATTCCCATATAGCTTGATGAATCTGATCCCCTTAGAGGGTTTACATGACCAGGTCCTAGTACCAGTACACTGCATGTAAAGGGAACAAAGCTCAACAGTACTCTTGGATAACAACAAATGGATGAACATATGGCTTAAAGCACAGTTTGATCTTGAAAATATATGTGTGATTGTAAAATATTAACATGTAGCTTTTGAGTAGATCAATCAAAGAAACAGACAATGGGATCTTATACAATTATGAAATGGAAGAACTGGAAGAATAATGGAATCTGCTTAGAGTTGGCTCTGATCTCAAAACAGTGGCATCTGTCTCACTTTCTGAAGCTTAAATATCAAATCGTCACCATGGTCAATACAAGAAACTTTGTGCCAAAAGGTAATCTACATCATACAAGCTGCCTCAAGTCAAGCTGAATACGCCTGTACACCAAAAGGTGGTCAACAAATATTATGTACCTGCAATCTGTCTTTGTTGTATTTAAACCTATGTTGCTGATAATAAAGATAAAACAAAACAAATGAGATTGAGCTTTCGATTAGAACGCCTTTTCCCTTTAATGAAATGAACCAACCTTAAACTTGATTATGAATAAAATAAATGTCAAATGCATGCACTGTTGTGTTTACAAGTAAAGTATCCTTGACAGTATTAACTATAGGGCGGTCGACAAAGTAAAGGCTACACTTGATCAACTAAATGGCAACATTCGTTATTACAGAGGTGAACTGCTCTGCCATCACATTGTTCCTCTCTACTATTTTATTCCATATAAGGTTTATTCTTTTATCCTTTTGACATTCACGTATTCATATTTTTTTTTTTTTTCATTTTGATAAACCCCCTTTCTCATCACCCAATAAGCCATATATTTGATAATGCCTCTCATTCATGATAGACGAGTATCCATGACAATAAGGGACTATATAAAGTATGTTGCGTACCTTAGCAATCCATCCTGTTTCGAGCGCCATTTGAAATAGTTTATGCAGGCTTGGAAGGTCCATTGCTTTACTATAAAAATGTACGTATAGTTATTAAATCTATCACAATCACAATCGTCGTTAATGATAATCTACATTTCACAAGCAGAAGGAAAAAGGATAGGGATATAACAACAGGGAATAGAGGATGAACATTTTACCTTTTACCTTTTTTCATGTGCACTAAAAATAAAAATAAAAACATTATACACTCTTATGCTTTTCTAAGCCAGCAACTCAATCATTTATGTTTCATTCTTGATAAACAGATTTTGATACATGAAGGCTAGGGTAATTTGATTTTGGTTCTTAGCAAAAAAAAAAAAAAATGCATTACTACTTTTATGAAACAAGTCATAGTGGCTAACCAAATAGATCAATCATGATTTGACTTCTTTTAATTTGACAAATAACAGCTGTAATGAAATCAATTGTGTGTGCTCCACAGAATCGGCAGTCTAGTGCTATTTGAGAAAAGCCTTATTTTTTTGTTTACTATCAGCTGCCGTCCCCTTCTCAAACTTTTCCTTTGTACATTTAATTCTCATCTTACATTTTTTATTCATTCTCAAAGAAAACGATCAGAAAAATAGAAAAATGCGTATTGGAAATGAGAAAAGTGTAGCACTCATAATGAAAAAAAAAATTACATGTGTATGTATGTGTTTGTGCGAAGCCAACTTTATGTAAACAAGCGGCATCAGAAAAAAAAGGAGGTGAGAAAAAAATATGCAAAAAAAGGGGAGGAGGCGTTCGGATGCTCGGATATGTTCTAATATGGATAAGATAGAAAATGAGCTATTTATTTATTCATACATTATTGGAGAAAGGAGGAATGAGTCATTTATTTTCAGCCTAAATAACATGATTCACGTAAACAAAAAACTATAAAAGAGACTATCATTCTTTTCCCCTTTTTCCTTTTTTTTCTTCATCCTTTATCTCTTTTAAAAATTCTCCTATACTTTTATTATTCTATTATTCCTTATGTTGAAAAGGTATAACAGCGTCTGGGCGATCTCAAAGTACATATAACTAATGCTATCGCTTAGAAAATACGCTTTTGCTGACCCTATTTCATGGTTCTTGATACATCTTACTCTATCATAATGACCTCTCCTTAAAGAAACCTCTGCTACTCGCTAATGCTTAAAAAAAATACTTGTTAATGCTTATCAATACGCTCAAACAATCAAACAATCAAACAAATACTCAGATGCTTATCAATATCTACAAATGACCATCAGTGCCTGAAAATGCTAGTGAATGCCTGTCTCATGCTTATCAATGTCGAAAAGTCCCTAAAAAACTTTACTCCTGTCTATCAATGTCTGCTGCTAATGAATATTGCTCTGGAGTAAGTATATAATCAAGCCTTGAAACCTCAAAAGACGCCATGGATCTACTAGTCCAAACTATGCCAACATATGCTACAAGAAAGAAAAAAAAAAAAAAAAAACTAACCAGACAGGTCACTGCTTCTCTATGCTGGGTAACCCTTGACGCAAGCTACTGTTGGCATCGTTCTGCTGTTGTCCCTAATGAAAGACGTAATCTCCTTTGATTCGCCCTAGGTACTTAGAAGTGCACTCTTTGTACGTTGAAGCTCTGAGATTTCCCTTGTTCCCTTGTTCCCTTGTCCCCTTGAGATTGAGTCTTGAGTATTGTTTCAGAACGATAGCGCTTAGTAATTATTAGGGGCAGCAGTCGGTCGATGGCATCTAGTGGCAGTCTTGGGTTGACAGACAGGGTTAATGTGGCCTTCTGGAAAAGAAAAAGAAAAAGAAAAGCTATTTGCTCTCTATTTTGGTTATCAAAAAGAAAATCATCTGCTTGCTCTGTAAGCTTGGCTATCAAAAGAAAAAATTATCTACTTGGCTCTCAAAAAAAAAAAAGAAAAAATCTCTCTGCTTAGCTATCAAGAACAAAAAATCTCTACTTGCTCCCTAAACTTGGCTATCAAAAGAAAAATCTATACTTATTCAAAACTCTCTCTCTTTGGAAACCAAACTATTGCTTACTCTAATAAAAACTTCATTTTGTTACTCCAACACTTTGGCTTTTTGTTCTTTAATCTTAATAATATATATCCACCTGACATACTTTTCTTTGTCTCTGATAATCCAAGGAAACAACAGTTTAATGATTTCTTAATATGCATCATTATGAAGCAGTTTGGGGTAATAACCACTATATAACCTCACATATTAAGTATTATATCATCAAGCTCTTTTCATTGACGGGAGCGTATTTCTTGTATAGTAGATCTTCACCTAAGTGCGTTAACAATCTATTGAGAATACAAAAAAAAAGGCTTCCTTCTGTATCTTCACTACCAAAAGATGGGCTCTTGCTCTATATTTTCATATTTGGCACATATCCTTACGAAATTGAAGAGTGGGTTCAGGTGGTTCATCTCTCAGTTGTACTTTTTGTGTCATGATTCATTATATACTCATGCATAATATTAGCACCTCAATAATTCAAGCTGATTTTTTATCACATTACATTTCTTCTAATTTTATATAAATACCCTCATTTATTTTTATTTAATAAAAGCTTTCATCGATTATCACATTATTCTTATTGTCCTTAGGCTATCCGCCTATTCCCCTTTTCTCTATTCATCTGTACCTACCGCCAATCGTCTCACTCTTACCTCGTAAGTCCTATTCTCTGTAGATCAATCTTCAAGCCCTTAACACCACCCTGTCTTGTCTTTGTTATTTTCGTGGAAAAAAAAAAAAAAAAAAAAACTACATGTTTAAAAACTAATGTGCTCAACTGAAGAATATGAGAAATTATCTTTTATGACTACAATTTTTATTCTAAAAGGGGATAAGGCCTGCTCTTTCCCTCCCTTTTATTGATTATCATAATTGTTCACTCTTTGGTGTTTCTACAACAGCAATGGGTGACGCAACTGACTGAATTAAATGTTAGATGGATGTATTTGAAGGATTACACAATGACTCACCTTGATATATTCTTGCTTTAAGGCTCCTTTTAGCTCTGAGGGTAAAGTAGAAGACTTGATATGTCTTAAAGCAATACCCATTGTCTCAGGATTGAACTTATCCCAAATCTTTGCCATCTTTAAAAATTCTCTTTTTGGCCAGATGAGATCAAGCTTTCTATTGGTCGTAGGCGAATCTGATATATGATGATTAAATCTTGTTCTTTGATTCTTTTATCTTTTGTTTTACCTTTTACACTCTTGAATTTTAACCCAACGTAAAAGGTGGTTGTATACAAAGGAGTCATTGATCTTTCTTGCTCTATCGTCAACCTCATTTTCCGCACATAATCTTTTCTAGTCAAGGTACTGTCCATAGGAAACGACCTACCATCTATTGAATGACCGTATGCAATGTACCACTGTTCTTCTTTTGATAGACAATAGTGTACTTTTTCGATACCATGCATAAATGAATGCGCAAGTTCTAGTGGCTCTAGTAGCTCTAATTGCAGTACTAATTGTCTAATTTTAGATTCTATCAGTCCAGCCCATTGTAATTGTGTCTTGTGAGATTTTGAACTTGCGGTTATTTGTAAATAATGATTATACATACAAAAAAAGTCTATGGGTTGAAACAAGTCCTTCCATGGACGGGCGCCTGTCATTATACTATCAACTATTTGGCTTGCTCTAAGAAATTCATCCATCATGATCTTTTTTGTAGAATCCGTCACATTATGGGTGGCACACATAGAAGGGAAGACAGGGGTAATGATTGGCATTCGATGTGCCTTGTCTGCAGGATAGACCTAGTTGGACTGTCTGTTAAATTGGTGTTACTTTTGAAATTGCAGCTTGTTTATGCTTGCTTCTTACATCCGGGTTCCACTGTCTTGTCGGAACGGAACCTTCTTCCATTGGCTTTAAAAACACAGGTTGTGGCCATTTCCAATTAGCCATAATATGAAAGAATCGGGACACAATTACTGATGCACATGCCTTTGGATACATTTGACATACTTTAGCCACCAACATTGCCCAGGCCACACCACCTAGAAACCCCATGATATTGGAATAAATGCTCCTTTGCTTTGCCCATAACTTGATAGCCCGTAATGCTTCTCTGAATGTGGGCACATTTGGGACAAGTCGTAATATCTCGTTCGTCACACGGGCTCCATTTACACTTCGGATGCATTTCTCGTCCATTCCGATCAACAGTTGATTATCCGATAGATCAAGGTCTTTTGGTATACTTGGTAAACATAGACGAGCACATACAAAATCAATCTATAACAAAGGGCCGATGAGGCACTGTATTTTGTTTGTATAACCCAAAACTTACCGGAATTCCTTCAAAGTGCATCTTTATGACGGGCACATATGCTTCAACAACAGCCTATAGATAACCAATGAGTTCCCCTTGCTTTCTCTCTCTTTAATTGATAAATCCATTACCGTAAGCTCAGACACCTCGGGTATCTGGTTCAGCATATCATACATGATTGTAAAAAAGTGATCTCTAGTGATATGCTGAGGGAATACACATAATGTATCAATGTCTGCATCTATCGTATACATAGTTATATTCATGTACCCTATTGGCGATATTTAATGTTTACCTGCTCCATGTACACCCAGTTGATAACTTCCAAACGTAAATATTTTTACTCCTGCACCCTTAGCTTCTTCTTCTGGCATTCCCTGTAATCTGCTCACTTTGTAAACAAATTCTTTTGCTACTTCATCCAACTTTTTCAGCACTTGAGATCTAAAATGAAGCACGATGAGGTAAGCCAAAAATTTCATATAAACAGTCATGTGATTGCTTTACCTCTTGCTTGATTCATTGGCAGTTTCAAATAAATCATACTCAATCAGTGCTTTTCCTAGGTCATCCGTAAGCTTTAATTCATAATCGCTTGGACCATCTAAGGAAACTGGAGTTGTGGCATCCCACTGCTTTACATTTGACTGAGGCATTGGAAGATCTGGTGGATAATTAAAACAAAGAGAGAGAAAGGGAGAGAGCAAGCTGTGTTTTGTGACTTTAAGCGGTGATTGAAATGAGTGATAAACACACGTTATTATAATGTCCTCTCAATGTCGATCTTTTTCTTTTGAGAAAGTATCATTCATATAAACGACAAGTAAAAGGCGCCAATGAATGTAATGGTTAGGGTAATATAATTCAATTTACAAAGGAAAAGAAGTTTAGACTCTTGCATTGGTTATCAGTTGCAGTATACATCTGGTATTATGAATGAGGATCATGTTATGTATTGGGTTTGGTGAAATAAAGCGCAAATTTGAAGTTAGGAAACATCATCGTCGTAGTATCTGCACACTTGTTCATTTTTTCATGTACTCATCCATGCTTTTACCTTGTATACATGGCTGATGAATTACGTGTGGTGGCTAAAGTTGGCAGTGTGCACGTGCCTTTATCTATCTGCAATCTTTGAGAATACATTTGATATATGTTCAGAGTAGAAGACCAGCGCTTCTCAATGACTAGAACATATCAATCACGAAAGAAAGTCATATAATTAAAAGAATTATATCTCATATCCATATCCATGACGAGATAAAAACCAGTTTGATACATCTTCTTTTCAAACTCAACGCTATGCAAAAGTGTCACCTTTATGCAACCCAGGTAATCAACTTAGAATTTTCTAGTCTTATCTGTTTATCGAATAAGGTTCATGTAGCATCAAATATTTTAAGCTTTCAAAATCTTTTATGTTTAAAAAAAGTTAGAGCTTCTTTGATCCATTCAAAAAGCTGTAAAAGATGAGTTGTAAACTTTGCCCCTTGTGATTACATTCTCCCAGTCACTTTTTATTACTAGCAGAAAAAGAAAAAAAATAGATCTTGAGCCTATATCAGAAAAGGCAATTTCATGCAATCTTGTTATCCAATGAAAATGACATCCATGCAACTTCAACATGAACAAGTCTTTGAACAATCACAACCTACTCCCGAACCACGGCCTATGATAATGCATAAGTAATGAAATAACACATATAAATATACTTCTTACAGCTACATTGATTGTGATGAGGAAAGAATACTCTTGAGTTATCATCGTAGACAGGTGATCCTACATTAAATTGTCTTGGGTTCTCCATAGTATTATAAGTAGGTGATAAGCCGTGGTCAATGACAGGATGTCTCTCTCTTCTTGGAGAAACAGTAGCTGAGATACGTGTTGGTTTTGCAGGAATGTTTATTGGTGAAGTCATTTTATTTTTATAAAAAAAAGAAAAAGAAAAAGAATTAGTTTGATGTGAAATAAAGGTTTTTATATGAAAAAAATAAGGTTTTTTATTGCCTATTTAATCAATTGAAATGATAAAAGGTATAAAGAATTGACATCTGTTAGAGGAACAATTGAATGGTGAACACCATAAGTTACTAAAGATATCTAAACAAGATCAAGAAACTAAATGATCCATCAGGATGGCCCGTCTAAAGAGAATTACATTTACTGAGAAAAAAAAAAGGTAGCTGATCTAGAATTAATCATAGACTTTACTAAACCTCATATTAGCTCTCTAGAATATCTGTCATTAGCCACGGTGCCCTCCACAATATGATCGATGATTTAGAAGCTGATATTGAGTAAAACAGTATAACAAGACGGAAATACCTGAAGCATAAAAACAATAGCAGTAATTAGTAATTCACTAAAAACTTTTGGAGCATATGCAATAAACGAAAAGTTCATCAGTGATGGTGGCTCTTTAGCCCAAATGGGAAATTAAATTTCGCGACATCATTTAGCTGTTTTTTATTGGCCAATTCTTTAATCTTAGTAATCAAGTGAAAAAGTGTCAGAAGGAATTGCAGTAAAGGTATTCACAACACACAAAGAGATACAACAATTAAAAAAAAAAACGACTTTTTTAAGCTCAAATGGATTTACGCTGACTTATTTAGAATGAGAAGGTCTGAGCTGTTGTAAGTTGGAGTTAATATGACTAGATTTCCTTTCGAAATAGGAGATATCTTGACAGTGCAAAGGTTGAACTTGTCTGTAAAGCTTACCGTGGTGCATCAACAAAAAGTAAACCCATACAATCTGTGATTTGACCGGAATTTGTAATTTGTATGAGCGATATTCCCCTGTGATTTATAAGTTTAGTCCATTTCTTTTCTTTTCCAGAAATACTTTTTAACATAATGGTATCAGTCATTCTCTCAGATAACCACAGCTTTGATTCCAAGTTCAAGTACGGTGTTGAATATAAGGAAAACAAACCAAGCGCCAACCTACAAGACTATCAATGCGCTGTTCAATTAAAAGCTGCAGCTTTCAATCATCGGTAATAGAAAAAAAAAGACCATTTGTCAGCAGAGCGTTGACTTGTTTTTATAAGTGATGTCTGGATTCTTAAGGGTCAATACGGCGGTATCCGTGTAGGCTCTGTCTTGGGCTCTGATGGTGTTGGTTATATAACAAAGAATGGTAATGTTGGTCAACGCATCTTGATCAATCCTGGTTATGGATGGAAATCAGACGAAAGAGGACCTGAAGACGAATTCCATATCTTAGGTTTATTGCCTGCCATTGGAACGATGACTGAAGAAGAAGTCATTGTCGAGAAAGAAGACATTGCATCCTGTCCTGAACATCTTTCATTGGCTGAAGCCGCTGCCTTACCTCTGGCTGGATTAACCGCTTACAGGTGAGATTAAACAGTAACAGATTGGTGATGAATACCATAACTCATCATCATGACATAATCATAGAGCCCTGTTTACGAAGGCGCATGTCAAGAAAGGAGATCATGTTTTGGTAACCGGTATTGGTGGCGGTGTCGCCCTCTTTGCTCTTCAGTTTGCTGTTGCTGTTGGTGCTCATGTCTATGTTACATCTTCTTCACCAGAAAAAATAAAGAAGGCTATCGAATTGGGCGCAAAGGGTGGTATCAATTATAAAGATGGTACGTTGCTATTATCTATAGAGAAAAATGTAAACAAATGACACTTTACTAGATAACTGTATTCAAGAGCTTCAAAAGTTGTTGAATGGTAACAAAATTTCTGCCGTCATCGATGGTGCTGGTGGACCACTTTATGCACAATATCCCAAAGTTATGAGAACAGGTGGTATCTTGGTAAATTACGGTCAAACAGCAAATGTTGCTGAAGGAATCAAATTTAGCATGCACCATGTTGTCAAGAATATTGAACTCAAAGGATCTACCATGGGATCAAGAGCAGAATTCCACAAGATGGTACAGTTTGTGGATCAACATAGAATAAAGCCAATTGTATCCCATGTATGGAAGGGCTTAAGTAAATCTTCATTTGAAGAAGCTGTTGCTACTATGAGGTAAGGATCATGGAATGAATATATACAAACAAGTACTTATACAATGTATTATAGCCGCGGTGAACAATTCGGTAAATTAGTTATTGAATTCAACAATGGTAGCCCAAAGCTTTAGATAATCAATAAACAATACAAAAAATTAGTCCTTAACTTTGTATTGATATCATACGCAATGGAACCTGTTGGCGACCATGCAACAATTCTCTAAAAAAAATGAGTGTACTTAAAATTCGGGATTTAAATAGTGGTACACCACCTTTCTTTTCCACTTTCATGCTTGAGTTTATATTTGTTTATTTCCTAGGTGGATTCACATTTCTACCTTTAGCATGCCTCATTTACATCCGCTTCTTATCTGTCAAACAACAAGAACAAACAGAAAATAAAAAACAAGAGTGTAAACAACATACCAGCGAAGTAAAGCATGGTTGGATTCAGTTAACGAATCAGTATGAACCTAAAATGCCCGAACACAACGGAATCTTGTCCTTGACCAGCTCTAATATATACTATGGTGTTCTTAAGCATGGAACTTTATTCTGTTATGAATCTGAAAAACAAGACAACGTTTGTAAGATATTACCCATACAAGACTATCTAATATCACTCTATCCTGAAGGAAAACCAGAGAACGAACTATTTTCTCGCTCTTCGGTGATACGACTTGGCGATATTCAATCAGACACGACGTACTTTCTCAACTGCAATCGAAAAGTAGACAAAGAGGACTGGTACTTAGGTCTCATCGACGCGCATAACATGCTCAAGGATTCCCCAAATGAAGCACAGTACGTCATGATGGATAGCACACATTTTGATGCATCTGCCATAGAGGACCTTATTTATCATGTACAATCTACACCCAGCCATAGAGAGACAGCTTGGATGAATGCGATTATCGGAAGATTGTTCTTGGGCATGTACAAGACGGACATGTTTAAAGAGTGGGTGGAAACAAAAGTGAAAAAGAAGATCAACACCAAACGACCGCAGTTCCTGGATGAAATTGTCGTGCGCAAGGTAGATGTCGGTCAAACTGTGCCGTACATCACAGACCCTAAGCTTGTCTCAATCACTGCTGAGGGTGAGATCGTAGCAGAAGCGACGGTGGAATATCAAGGAGGACTCGCAGTCGAGATTCAAACAGACATCAACTGGTCTTACTCGTCCCGTATGAAACCTATTCGGATGAACGTTGTGCTATCTGTTCAGTTAAAGAAACTCTTTGGGCGAATGATGCTCAAGCTCAAATCACCACCAAGCAATCGATGCTGGCTTGCGTTTTATGATATGCCAGAGATGGAGTGGAAGATAACACCGATCGTGGCTGATAAACAAATCACTCTATCAATCGTAACAAATGCGATCGAGTCAAGGATTCGCGAAGTAATGGCAGAGACATTTGTATTACCTAATATGGACGATACACCCTTTTGTTTCTCTTGTGGAAAGGGAGGAATCTTTGGTAACAGAGTCCCAGTAGTCGCTAAAAAGCAAAGTAGAAAGACAGAAATAAAGACACATACAGAGGCAATTGAAAAAGAACACAGCGATATATCCGAACAGAAGCATTCTCAAAAGGTAGAAGTGGTTGATACATCAGCAAGCATCAAATCCGCTCCTGTATCAGTGGAACCTAGAGAGAATGAGCATAGATGGTCCAACACGCTGTTAAGAAAGAGAAGCAAAAACACAGATGAAACAAGTGACACAGAGAGTATTAGTTCCATCAAGAGTAACGGCAGCGGGTTCCTTCGTAAGATATCAGATTATTTACCATCTGAGTCACCATCATCCGGTCACTCCATACGATCAATCAGGCGCAATACATTGATAAACAAGGCAGAAGATTTTTTAAACAAACGGATTACGAAGCAACCATCGGCCTCATTGCCATCATTGCCTGTAGGAGATAATTATCAAGCGTTGGATGCTGAAAAGAAGCAAATGTATGAAGAAAGACTTGCCAACATGCGTAAACGAGCAGCAGCAGCAACAGCAACAGCAACAGTAGCAGTAGTAGTAAAAGAAAAAGAAGAAGAAGAAGAAGAAGAAGAGCAACAAGGGAGTCATGATTTAGGAGGATCTACAAAAACTCAAATACCATCTATGACCTCTGTCAAACAGGGCAGACAGAGAGCCACATCTTGTGTGAACGAAGCCTCTATTACACGTTCTGTACCTCTGACGGTCAAACCACCTCTGCCTCCTCGACGTAATTCGGCACACATCGTTTTACATAAATACCCCACGAAAAATACTGCTTTTTCGTAAAATAAAGCCACATTTCCTCTTCTTTGAATCACGTCTACTACCATCGACCTTTATCTTTGTATTTCTAAATGAATATTTGATGCAAGTTGCTCGTCATAGTTACTACTTATACAACTTCTTTATAAAGCTCCTCTACTTGAAATATCTAAGAATTGTTAACTTTATTAGGGCTTACATTTTGCACAGCTTCTGTTGAGACCTTTAACTTTTCAACCATACCTACATGGAGGACACTAGGCTTAAAAGAAAAACTCTTACAAAAGCAGTATTTTTCGTGGGATATTTACGTGAATGGACACCCATTCGTACCTTTGAGATATTTACTCAAAGTGATGCACTTTAGGAGATTATCACGAATGAAACACGTGAAGAGAACCATCTTGAAGCTATACCTCCACTGTATCACAAGTAGATATTAAACCATCATTGCCCTTCTAGACCAAATCGTAACAACGAAAAGCCACCGCTGCCTCATGCACCTAGACCAGCTCCGCCAATGTGTAAAGAAAATAAAACTGAAGGTGATACAAGATACATAGCTTATTCTACAAGGAGTCTTTTTTAATATATCAAAGAAAGCAAGTAATATATGTATAACCAAGAAGAAGAACAAGGAAAGGCTGTAAATGTATATAATCCGTTGCATGTGTGCTTCTGAAAATAAATCTAGAATTGCTTTTGTTTTTTATTTTTTCGTATTTCAAATAAGGATTAGCTTCGTTTTGAAATTAGTGAGTATAAAAGGACAAGACGTATATGTTAAAAAGGACATACACTCTTTTTTCTTTTTATTATAATGTATTTTGATTTACCAAAACGCCAAGATAGGATAGCACCAAAAGTGATTAAAGACAAGATAATACAAATGGGAATAACTGAAGAAAGGATATCTGAAATTCTAAATAATATCGAAGATCATTGGGGATCACCACCTATTCTTACACCAGATACACTTGCTTACATACTAAGCCATCAATGGGAAAATGATAAAAAAGTAAAATGTATATGCTTTATAAAAACGGGCCAAGAATGTCATGTCCATATTAACTATGGATCACAGACAGAGGGTAAAGTCACTGAAGATCAAGAGAGTCATCGTCCACATAACGTTCAGCTACTCATTCAAGAATTCTGCAAGTAAGTTATGAGTGATGACATAATTTCCCTTATTTTTAACAAATCAAAAACAGTACAATTCAAAAGCTGGACAAAAATAAATCATTTCCAGTGACAAATGATATAATGGTAATATTTTCCCCTTTTCTTTTGAGAGAAATGAGTAATTAACCCTGCATAAAAAATATATATAGAATGATAACATCATTCAACCCTTCATACAACAGCCAAACACTACGTCAGAGCAGCAAGATAAGGCAGTCAATCGTCTGGTAGAGCTATTACAGCATCATAACAAGACCGAATAGTATATAGTGTTTTTTATTTAATAACAGTCCTCCGTATCTAAAACTGTTACGCTGATAAATTATAGTTGTCATTTTTAAAAAGTCGTTTTCGTAGCTGGTCATTTTCTGATATGAGAGAAGCAACTTTTATCATATAGAGTGCTTTATAGAAGCCATGAAGGAGTGATTTTATATGGTCATGCATGTATTGTCTGTTTAAACCAGCTTACAACAAGTATTAACAAATTTACGTGCATAAAGTTATCATTATAACAACTCGAGTATGATCTTATAAAAGTATATGCATTTCGCATCTGACAAATAATCACACTGACAACATTAAATACAAATAGCAGCTATAGATTCTCTCCTCCTATAAAACGCACACTTGTCTTGTTTTAATAACATTCACTTCCTTTTATAAAGAATTTAATTCGCAAGTCGTCAACTTGATAGCTCTTTGGCAATCCAAAGAAGTCTGTGGAATACGCAGAGGCTGGTATCTTCTGGGCAAGATCACACAAGAGAAAGTATGACAGCATTGCAACCACTGATACTTATGAAAGTACTGCACCAATATTTGATCCTGTTACTGTTAAGATAGACATTATTTATGAATTATCTTCTGGGAAGGACACAGCAAAACCTTTGTTCTTGTAATTTGCATAGCTTGCCTCATGTGGGAAAAGAAAAAGCATCAAACAATAGTTACAGCGTAGCAAATCATATAGATCTACAATTAATGCTTACTCTTAAATAGTTATGCATATCCTCACGTCTGAAAAAAGATGCTGCAAACATTTTACATGTGTTTCAAGGCAATCACTTCATCGTATCCTTGGCTGTGAGATTTGTTCCTGTACGTTCATCATCTTCAACGCTTACTTCTCCCACGAAAACATAGTAATGACAAGGGCCAGGAGAAGGATAGGAATGAGAACGAGAATAAAGATAGCTTGATCCTCAACCATCTTCATAGCAATGTGGCTACAAGTTTGAAACGATTTACCAATGACTTTGCCAACTTCAAAAAGTTTTATTTCGGCAAACGACAAAAGATAATTTCATTTGCAAAGCAATTTGAATAAAGCTTTTACTTTTTCTGTGAGAGATCAAAAAAAGAAGCCCAAAGGTATACACAACATGAGCTATAAAGTGGCCTATTGTCTCTTTCTGACGGATATGATTAATAATGACCATGAGGGTTATCTTGTGTAGTCATGCATGTATTGACAGTTTAGACCAGCTGACAACAACAATTGACAACTTTACTGGCATATGGATTTATCATTCAGCAAACTTTGTGTTTCATTATGATACCAAAAACATATATAAACACCTCTTTTCTATTTCTATCTTCAACACATCAATCAACACTATGGCATTTTCAAGCAGGTTCTTCACTGATACTTTTCGTGATATGGATCGTATATCATCCATGTCTGACAACCCAAATTGGTTCAATATTTCTCGAAGCTCTTTTAGCTCTGTCAGTAGTTCATTCGGTTCCTTCATGCGTCTTCCTGCCACCAATATTCATGAAACTCCAGAAGGCTTTGAACTGCAAGCTGAGCTACCTGGTTATGATAAAAAAGATATCAACATTGAAGTTGCTGATAATCGTACTCTGCTTCTCAGCGGTTCCTCGCAAAATCACCATGATACCTATCGTTTAGAAACCAACAAGAATCCTAACTATTGGGCCCCGAGAAGCTCCAATAGTTTTCAAAGATCAATCAGTTTTCCTGTTCCCATCAATGTCTCTGACATCAACGCTTCTTATGAAAACGGTGTCTTGAAGGTCTATATTCCAAAAGCTTCTGATGAAAATAGAAGGCGTATTGACATTCATTGAGTGCTTCTAAACATATTGTATATTTCTTGTTCTTTCATTCGCATCAATAAATCATATTACTTTATTTGTTCTTTGTTTATGTTTGTCATAATGTTGATTTTTCACATACGCACAATTTACTGATAGTACAACCTAGTAAGGACAAGAGCTGTCAAAGTCACAGTAATGCTTTTCCTCTCTCTCTTTTTCAATGCTGATAGCTCAGAGTGCGATTGTATTTATTTTTATATGTACTCTTTTATTATTCATATAAACATTACGTGTTGTGTATGCTGTGATGCACCAGCTATTGGTAATTCTTTTAAAACCCCTACCTGAAATCTTGAAATGTTTGAAATAACTAAACAACTTCTTTTGTACACTTCCTTGTACACTTCTTTGAACACTTCCTTGTACACTTCCTTGTACACTTCCTTGTACACTTCTTTGAACACTTCTTTGTAACAGGAGTCTTTCTTGACAGTAATAAGTAGTAGTAGTAGTTTGAATAATTTACACAGGAAGGTTTGAAGGGATGCGTGTGCGTGTGCGTGTGCGTGTGTGTGTTTGTGTTTGTCTTGACTGATTATTTGAGGACTTTGTTTTATTTTTGAAGAGTTTAAAAAAATGAAAAATGGCTTGATTTTAGTTTAGCAAGAGACAGGTTAGGATTTCTTGTTTTAACTAAAGAGAAAAAAAAGTTAATTCTTTGTTTTTCTTTCCGTGCACACACAGCCTCATATTTAACGAGACCAAGATCGGCTGCGGCTTCTTGAGCGATAGTATCTTCTACGTCTGTCAAAAGAACGAGAACGACTTCTACGGCTACGTCTATCTCTAAATCTGCGGTCACGGTCATAGTAGTTGGGTCTTCTCTCGCCCATATACTGGCCAGGGGTGGGAGTATGAGGACGATGAGTGACAGAATAATCAACACGAATTTTACGTCCATCAATGTCTTTGCCATTCATTGCATCACGAGCACGAGTGGCATCCTCTTGATCTTGGAAGTATACGAAACCAAAGCCTCTTGATCTGTTAGTCTATAGATATATTAATCATCTGGCCAAAAAGTAAGCTCTTCTTTTCTTACCCTGTGGTCATAAACAATAGTAACTTTTTCAATGGCACCAAATTTACGGAATTCATCCTCCAAGTCCTCCTCTCTAGTTCTCAAGCTTAAACCGAAAACACCCAAGATGTTTGACATTTCAGGTGCCTCCTATACGAACGTTAGTATCATGATTTTTTCATGTCTTTTTATCAACTCACTCTAGTCCCATGGAATTCTTTGTTTCTGAAAAGAAGAAGAAAAAAATTAGTATAAACTGTCAAATATATTCAAGCAAGCTACGTACTCTCTGCGAGCGGGAGAACGACGGCGATAACGTGGGCTACGGCTATGACGACGAGGAGATACGCTACACATAATTACAAGCAAATTTGAGTTTCATCTTTGAAGTGTCAAGTGTCTTGTTTATATATACCTTCGTCTTCTGCTGCTTCTTCGATCTCTGCTTCGAGAGGGAGAGCGAGAACGAGAACGAGAACGCGAGCGGTTTCTGGGACGTCTATCAGGAGAATAGCGACGAGGAGGAGAGCGAGAACGACTAGCAGAGCGACGTTCGTATTTAGGTGATCTACTTCTGGAACGGCTGTGACGGTCCATGTCACCGCGATCCGAAGGTCTGCTGTCATAAGCATCCTAAAATATAGTATTTAGAATTAGAATGAAATGCAGTAAAGAGTTAATCATGTTGTCTTACCATAGGACTGGCAGGTCTGTCTCCCATTTTATGAAATTTAAAGTAAAAAAGAAAGAAGCAAGTGTAAAAAAAAGTTTCAAAAAAAAAATTTCAGAAAAAAAAAAAAAAAAGACCGCAGACGACACTTCAAAAAGCACCTAATTATTTCAGCTCTTTATTATTTGATTGGATGACAAGCTGATGACGTAATTAATATTGTTTTTCTTTGCAACGTGCTTGTGTGATCGTATCCAAGTATTTCTTGGTGCCTTTATGACGAGAGAATTGGATACACGCTTTGGGTTGATTCACAATTCAGTTTGAATGAATTTAGCTTTTATCAATCCCGTGTTGTCTCTGTTTATGGTGGCTCACTATTTCTAGACTCCGCAATCATTTTTTCTGCATGTTAATATTTATTGATGTTGATTGACGCCATTATAGAGCTTCATAATTATGTGGGCATAATAAGCCTCAATATGGCTCAATAATGACAATGAAAAGATAAAAGACATATGAGGTCTCTTGAGGGAGTACCACTATCAAAATGGGCAATAATGCTTGTACTTTGGTTAAACAAGGAAAATGACTTAATACCTCCGTAACTCACAAGGAAAGCATAAACTTGTTCTCTTTCACCCATTAGCATTGAGCAAGAGTAGTCTATAAGGAACACTGCAAAACAAATATCCTGAAAAATGCCTGTACTCTTCCGCTTATAATCATATAATATCTTTCCAATGTTGTCCATAATCAAGACAGCCTTAGAAAACACGTAAATGAAACGATCTACAAGAAGAAAATGAGCACAAGATCATCATGTGAGAAGAAGAGCTTTATGATAAACAGAAAGAGTTTTCTGTCAGCCAGAACATCAAAGAGTCAATACACCAATGAACGTATAATCAACGAGAATAAAGCTTGACAGTGCTCTTTGTCACAAAATGATCAAAGGAAAAGGAAGGATACATGCTTTAGTTCTGACAATAAAATCAAGAGAAAGCTTTGTGGCTTGAATAATTGGACTTTTTGTCCTGTGTTCGTTGCTTCTCAAGGACACTTTGCCAAATTCTCTATAGGACTCGTTTAATCTAGAACTGAATTCATAAACATTACTACATTGAAAGGACTGTCCAACTCGTGACCGTTTGTTAGTTTAATGAATTCGATGTGGTGCGCATGTTGGTGTGCGCCAAGACTGCACATAAAAACGAAAATTTTTTTTTGCGTCATCAAGTTTCCACTTCTTTCTGTTACGTCGACATCCTCTTTTTCGTCATCAAAACTGTAAAGTATTCCCGACTGAGTAAGCTTATCCAATAAAAGAGCAAAGTATTGAAACAATTCAATTATAGTGAAAATAGTAAAGGAAGATAAAGAGGGAAAGCATATTTTACATTTATAAAAAGAACAAGAAGGCTTTATTCCATACAAAACAAACAAAAGGTAAGGAGAGAAAGAAAAAGACATTGTTTATATCGTACAGTGTTTTATTCACAAGAAATAGCAACGTCATTATCTTTGTTTAAAAATGGCAGACTCAGTTATTGAAGATACCTATTCCAACAGTGAAAATAAACAGGATCTTAAACGTCCTGCTGAAGAGCCAATACAAAAAGAGGCTAAAATAGCTAAACTGGATGACGATAATACAAGTGATACAACAACAAATGAAGAAAATATAAAAGAAGATACATCAGACAATGCCCGAGAGAGTTCAGAAGCGGCTTCGGTGAATGAAGAAAGTCAAAGCAACCCCAATGCAACTATGGAAGATTCTATAAATAACAATAAATCGAGTGACACAAATGATGAGAAGATGATGAATCATGCTGGTCAATCAAAGAGAGAAGAACAACATGGTGATCAACAATTATCATTAGAACCGACACCGCAGTCGCAAGAGCAGCAGGCTAAGGAACCACAGGAGAAACAACCAGAGCCGTTACCAACTGCAGAACAAGATGGAACACAAGTGCAGACCAATCCATCACAGCACCCACACCCACATTCTCATCCACATCCACATGCCATTTTAAATATTACTAATACACCACCTGTGCCTCCGGGCATGCATTTATTGAATGAATCTCAACAGCATCAGATCATACAGCAGTATGTTCATGCACAGGGACACGATCTTGCCAACTTTACAGCAGCTTCTTTAGCTCAAGCGATGGTAGCCCCTATTGCTGTGCCTGCACTTGCATCTAATCTTCTTCAGTTTCAAAATGGTGCTGTAATTACTGCACTTCCAGGTCCTCCTTCTCAACTTCCCCAACCTGCAGCCATACCCCATCCAATGCCAGAAGACGCTCAGGGTAGCAAGAGACAAAGTACAAGAAATATGACCAATGATGAACGTCGACAGAGAAGGCTGCTAAGGAATAGACAAGCAGCTAAAGAATGCCGTAAAAAGAAGAAACAACATATTCATGATATGGAAGAAAAGATTGTTCAACTTGAACAACAGAATGCTTTGCTGCAAAAAGAAGTGGAAGAGCTTAAAAATAAATTAAATATAGCTGCGATGCAAGGTACCGAAGGATACCGATTGATGAAGGAAGTTGAAGAGTTGAATGCAAAACTAAGCATGGGAAATATTCCAAATACAGCAGCAACGATGGCAGCTTCCAGCACGACCGTCGCTCATCCAGTTACTACAGACAGTAGTCCTGCTTCCGTCAACAGCAGTACTAATACTAACAAGGCTAATGACACTACTGACACAGCAATGTCATCACAGACTAAAGTGAGTGTAATCAAAGAAGAAGAGCAAGACGCGACCTGTGAAGGACCAAGTGTTACAAAGAGCGAATTTGATAAACAAGAAAATAGCGAGTCCAGTTTATCAACTGCTCAAGGTAAAATAATTATTCTCTGCTTCTTTTTCTTTATTGACTTGATTTTTATAGAAGCAACTGCATAAATATTATATTCCTTACTTTGCTGCTTCTCTCTCTCTTTTTTATATCTCGCTTGCACTACCAAGAATAAGCACATTTTATTGGTTCATCTGTTTTGTATGTTTTAATCTCAGATGCATACGCAATATTTAAATAAAAAATTTTTTCCTCCATTTTCTTTTTTCCTCTTTTTCTTTAGAACAAAAAAAGAACTTTTTTATAAAGTAACAAGCGAGAGAGTTTTACTTATCACATACATATATTCCTCTTTATAGCCTTTATTTATCTCTACCCCAAAACATCCAAACCAGTTAGGACATACTCACACAAAAAGTAGTTAGCGTTACATACCGTCTTTAATTTCTGCTTCTTCCCCCCCTCCTCTTTTACATTTATATCAACCAAGCACTCAAACTCACTCACACACAATCACACACTATTCTTTTATAACTGAAAGCAAAAAAAAAAAACATGACAGACAACAATAAGCCAACAGTTGTAGATGATTTCTTCTCGGCATTATTTGCCAATGATAATAATAAATTGAATACTAAGGAACCAGTATCTGAAGAACCAAAAGAACAAGAACCTGACCGTCCTCAAGACCCTTACCGTCGTTTACAGACTCAGCAGGAACAACAGCAACATGAAGCAATGCTCCAAGGGCAAGAGATGAAGCAAACTAAAAAATACAATTATGCTAAAAAGCATGAAACAGAATTAGATGAGTTTGATGAGTATTCTTTACTTAGTAGTAAACGTAAACTAGATGACGCTACTACTCATAGTGGTCGTCAAGCGCCATCTAAAAAAAGAGTTGCTGCGCCTGATGCCAACAGCATATTATCAAAGAAAAATGTTGATTGGAGCGATGTCTCTCCTGAGTCCCGTATGCTGATACGCCAATTACCCGCTCGTGTTGATAAAGAAGATGTGATGGCCTATTTTAGTGCTTATGGTGAAGTTCTTGAAGTTGTCTTTAAAAATACGTTTGGCTTTGTTCAATTTGATAGTCCCTTTGCTTGTGCAAACGCTGTTCAATGTGAGAATGGTAAAAAGTTTAAAGGAATTACGTTAGGTAAGTGTGATTGCTCTCGTGTATGAATTGATAAACTGACTTTTCTTTTTTTGTAGAATTGGAGATATGTCGTACCAAGCCCTACTTTGCCCGTGAGGATGATAGGCATCGCCAAAAATTAGCAAGACCTGGTCCTAAAATTCACCGAAGAAATGACGATCACTCTTATAATAGACGCCTAGAAAATCGTCATCAAGCACCACCACCACAACAACAACAAAAGTATGCAGATAATACCGAATATGACCCTCGTCATCCTGAAATTAGCTTGAATACCCAGATTCCAGTGGTTAAGATCATTGCTTGGAATAACGTTTCTCAACAGTTTATTTCAAATGTTGAAGATGAATTTAGAAAGAAAAGTATCTCTGTGGCTACGGTTATTTTACAATTCCCAAATACCAGAGAATCTCTTGTAAAGCAGATGGCGATGGAAGGTGTAAAGGCTGTAGTTACTATTAACCGTGATCTTGAGAGTCAGCGAAAAGTTTCCCTTCAGGTATTTACTCCCAATACGACCGGCAGAGGCATTAGATTTGATGGTAAGTTATTTATTGCATATTTGTTTACTTCTAAACTAACACGTAAACATTGTATTAGAATATGACAGTATATTGGGTGAGCAAGCTGCTGAAATTGTGTTACGTTCCTTGTCTCCCTCTGAGTCTACATACCACAGTTCTGCCCTATCTTCTGTTCCCGTACAGAATAACTATCCAGCTGCAACAATGTCTAGTACTAATAGCAGACAAAGTATTGCTACAAGTACTAGTAGTCCTGCCTCAGCACCTATTCAGTCTATTGACTCTAATACCCTTGCAGCTGTCTATAGTTTACTACAGCCTAAGCCCGTCCCTGTGAGACAATATCAACAACCAAACCAGGCTCATACGACTACTACTACTACTTCTACTACTAATACTACTAGTGCTGTTGCTGCTATTACCACTCCTCCAACACAATATCAAATGCCCCAACAGCAGCAACAACAGCAACAACAGCCTACTGTATCCCAGCTGTTGGCCACTCTGTTGAACGGTCTTAATCAGAACAATAGTTCTAGTAGTTCTCTCAGTTCAGCAACTGCAAACCTATCTATTTCACCCAAGGCAAACCATATGACCATGACAGCACCATTCAATATGCATCCACCTCAACTCCAAGCGCAACAACAACAACAACAGCAACAACCAAACATTGCCCAGCTACTGAGTACCGCTTTAAATGGCAATCCTATGGTAGCACAGCTACTATCAAGCCAACCATCGCTTGCCAATAACAGTAACATGATGAATGATAACCAAATAAGAAATATCCTTGCCAACTATCAAATGATGCAACCTTCTTCAAATCAACCAAGATCTTCATCAACAAACGCGCCTTCTCCCACTGCACCTCCCACTATTCCCAATTCTAATTCCTTTAACCTTACTACAATGGCAAGATATTAATAAAATAGTTTATTCTTTTATATAAAATCATCTTCTTTTTGCCTTGTTCGCTTTCATATTGCATAAAAAAGAGATCAAAAGTGTGCATGTGTGTATATGTGTGTGTGAATTGAAGGGAAAGAAAGTTTCGGTTAAATTCTATCCCTCTTACAAAGGTTTTTATTCAATCTGATTGGCTAATTTCTATATATTACTAAACAGATATTTATTTATAAATAACCAAAACTTATTCGTGCACATTACAAGATCAATAACAATTAAACACTTTATGTCTTCTTTATTATTTAAAAAGACAGTATTTAATACATAGAATGAGCTTGATATTTTTGAGTATAATATAAATAATATAAATGTGGTCAACGCATAAATGAAATGTAGCTGAAAAAGTTGTTAGAGACTTCATAGTCTGATCTTGTCTTCTTTTTCTTTTCTTCTTCTTCTGGACCAAAGCAAGGCCAGTTATTCCCCACCTAGTCCTAAGGTATGTTTTATTCTTTACTCTTGTAAGAAACTGATATGTAGTATTATAGATCATAAAATCGAAAGTAGCACTGGTACTAGCTGGGGGTAGTTTGGCTCTTACCAAACTTTGATTCCATCCACTCCTTCAACCCCTTCCGCTCCTTTAGCTCTTCTCTTTCTTGTTCCTCTCTTGTCTCTTGCTCTTTTCGGGCTGGTTATCGCTAGTCCAACCCAGGATACACTTCGGATAAGATATTGATAATCTCTTTATAACTTTACTCACCTTTCTTGTCTTTGTTTTTCTCTTATAAATCCTCCTCTTTTATAATATCAATTTAATAACTGGTTTACTAATAATTTCTTTATTCATTCTTTTACTTTTGATGTACTTTCTTTTTATTATTATTTGTTGTCTGAAATTATAATTTTTTTATCAGTGTGCGAATAATATGCGAATAAAGTGTATTACTAAACATGAATGACGCGAAAAAGAGCTGGCTCTGAGTTGATATATGTATATAAAAAGCATTGAAAGTTTTTTTCTTTTCTTTTCTTTTCCCTTGCTATTTGCTCACATTCAAAAAAATGGTTAACGCTGTCGCTGTTCTCAAGGGTAACGATGTCTCTGGTGTCGTCAAGTTCACTCAAGCTACTGAAAATGATCCCGTCCTTATTGAAGCCAACTTCACCGGTTTGAAGCCCGGTAAACACGGTTTCCACGTTCACGAGTTTGGTGACAATACCAATGGTGAGTTTTATTCAATATATAAATCATCACGCATTGACATAACCTTTTAGGTTGTATCTCTGCTGGTCCTCACTATAACCCTCATGGCAAGACCCACGGTGCTCCTGAAGCCGAAGTTCGTCATGCTGGTGACTTGGGCAACATTGTTGCAAACGAAAAGGGTGAAGCTTCTTTGAAGATTGAAGACTCTCATGTCAAGTTGATTGGCCCTTACTCTGTCATTGGGTAAAAAAAGAAAAAGAAAAGTATGTAGACATTGTTGTTAACCTCTATGGCCATGTAGTCGTACCATTGTCATCCACGCTGATGAAGATGACCTCGGTCTCGGTGGCCACGAATTATCTCTTAGCACTGGTAACGCTGGTGACCGTTTGGCCTGTGGTGTCATTGGTGGTAAGTACTAGATGATATGCATAAATTCTAATGCTCTAATCCCTGTTTAAATAGTTACCAAATAAAGTGGAACCGCTGCACACACATACCCATTTTTTTAAAAAAAAATAAAGTTTTGTTTATTTATGCAATTCATGTATCATGTCTTTTAATACATTTTTTATGGCTGCTTCCTGAGTCAAATCTGTCATGTCCTATGCTATACGTGTTATTTTAAAAAAGTAAATAAACTGTTTCTTTCTTGCCTTCATCAAGACATCTT
The DNA here is from genome assembly GCA_025529335.1 of Rhizopus sp. PT2906. NCBI lineage: Eukaryota > Fungi > Mucoromycota > Mucoromycetes > Mucorales > Rhizopodaceae > Rhizopus > Rhizopus sp. PT2906. The sequence goes on from JAMYHX010000113.1 coordinate 52,867, forward strand.
GTTCAGGTTGATTCAAGAATCGATAATTTTTCATAATATATAAATACGTGTCATTATTTAAAAAGACGTTCCTTAACAATACTTTAAAGAAATAATGATGTGCATCCAAGAGTTGGTTGATTGAAGGTAAAATGTCTTTTGTGTCTTGTTGTGCCCTTGTTCTTATGTTCTGACGCTCCTCATTTGACAATGAAGCTAATTCTGTTTCAATAAATATACACCAATCTGTACATTGTGTTATAAAAAGTGGCTGCCAGGATGCCACATTAGGTTGTCTGGCTTCTTTTAATAATTGGTTGAATGTAAGAATGGCATTTACAAGTGAAGTTATTTCCATACAAGAAGAAGAAAAAAATATAAAAATAAGAGTGACTTAGAATCTCTCGTCTAATACATGAAGCTGTACAAATGTTTTGAGAGCTTTTTCATAGACGCCTAAAAAGATACTTCCACCAATCGATATCCACATGATACGAGGACCCACACCAGAGAATAAGGCTCTTGGCCCTTCTTCAGCTACGATGCGTTTCATGGTAGAGATGATACCATCATAGTGTTTTCCAGACGCTTGGTTCTAAATGTGCATCATTAGTCCTACTCTTCTTTTTTTTTTTTTTTTTCTTTACTTTATGAGAAAGCATGATTCGAGTCTTGCAAACATCCAAAGGAGTTGTCACTCCTGCTGCAATACCACCAGCTACAGAACCCATAAAGGCAGCCTCATAAGGTTCCGTACGACGGCCCTTCATAACTGCATAGGATTGTTTAAAGTATTCATACAATGGGAACTGAATACATGTAAATGGAATTTCTCGAGCCACAGTCGACAAAAATCCACGATACATGCCTAGGATGCCTTCGGTTCGCAGCACATGTGAGACGGCGGCTGATGTGGATGTAAATTGCTTGGTTTGCATACGTTGCTTGATCACTTCTGTAGGCACTCTTACTGTGCAGGCAATCGTTTCACCACATGAAGCTGCAATCATGTGGGTCAGAGGTGCATGATCTAGGGTTGTACTCAAGACGCGTTTGGTGGCTTCATAGGTGACAAAAAATAAGGAAGCTGCCCAAATAAAGTCAATTTTCTTTATTATTTTTTTTTTTTGTTTTCTTTCTCTTGTATTATACCATTAGGTGCACTTCCAATAACTGCACTTAATAAACCAGAGTAGATGCCTCGAAAGCCTCCAGAGGCAATGAAGCCATGTTGTGATTGTAATCTTGTCTTGATCGTGTCTATCAAATATATAAGATATACATAGAAAAAAAAGACACACAACATGGATAAATAACTTTACCCAATGGAAAAAGAACAGTATCTACAGCTGTACCAGCACAAGCACCAGCAAGCATAGCTTGTTTCAAGGTGCCCTGTTGGTTATTGTTGCTCATTACTAGGAAAGGGGGGAAGAAAAGAAAAAAAAATTTGAGTATATTTAGGCTCCCCCTCAATATTAACTTTATTTAAGGCCACACCAAGATCTTCTTTTTGATATCATCGTTCCAGCTATTACAGACCTCTTCTTGATCAGGACCTTCACATAACTGGCCAACATCCTTTTCAATCCATTGATCTAATGCACCAACAATAGAAGCAACCACTTTGGTCACATAGGTACTCACTGCCTTATCTTCACTTAATTGACCTACACCATGCTTGGCCAATGTACGATGGATCGATCTACGAGTATCTTTGGCCAAGTTCTTGACGAGCACACCGTTATCAAAAGAAGCATATTCACCAACCTGTCTACGGATACGGCCGATACAACGTTCCTTTACATCATCTAAAAAGTGACAAATAGAGGGTGGGTTGCCACAACGATAATCCATCTTTTCACCTATCAGAAGCAGTATTACTTCCTGTGTCTCATGTAATAAAAAAAGACTTACATTCTTCCAAGGTCCAGCTTTCGCCCTTAGGTGGCATCTTTCTAGTCAATCTCTTTGGGTTATTACAGTCACCTTTATAAGGATTTTCTTCGTTAAAGATAACTTGATAAAATCCTTCAGCCAATCTGGGCTTAGATAATTCTGTATTAGCAAATTGTTCAAGAGTTGACTTGATGCTCGCTCGTATGTCGTCCACAAGTTCTCCATTAGATACATGAGTTGTAATCTTGGAAGGTACGCTGACTTTTGGAATAGAAGAAGTCAATTGGCTTTGTAATCTGTTGACACTCATGTCAATGATGGGTTTATAGACATCAGCAAAGTCTGCAGACACACCACGTCTACAGTCCATTTCACAGGCAAGTGCTGCACTAGTCAAAGTCAAGAACAAGGCAATTGTTTTAACCAACATGTTTTTTTTTTTTAATTAAGAGAGAAAGAAGTAGATAAAATAGAAAAAAAGAGAGAGAGAAATTATTTAAATTTAATATTCAATCAACTATTAATAGAATAAAATAAAAAGGGATATTATTTTAGTAACAGATTGTGTAACCAAAATTTGCCCTTACATTTTCTTTACAGTGACGCTGGACATTTTCAAATACTTTAAGTAGCTTTCGTCTTGCGCCGAGAGTGTTGACGCCAGCATCGATCATGTCTTGATCTGACATACGTACGACTTGCTTCCAATCCATTCCTATAAATGCATGTCCATACTTGTGTAATCTGAGGCTTCTTAGCCAAGCCTGAACATCTATTTAAGGCGATATTAGTATATCAGCAGTTTCTTTTTTTTTTTTTTTTTTTTTTTTACCCTTCATCAATTCAAAGTCAACTGTTTCTGCCGCAATCTTGTCTTTTAATGCACGAGCTTGTGAAGATCGCTTACGTCTTCTGGCAAGACCTGTCAAAGGCTGTTGTTGCTTAGAGACGTCATTTTGAACTTCATCTGCTACTGCTTGACTGACAGTTTCCATACTAGATGGCTTTTGTATTATTGTTGTTGACGATGATGATGAAGAAGAAGTAACAGAAGTACTACTAGGAGAACATCTAGGATCATTCAATCTGATCGAGGTATCATTCTTGAGCCTAGCATGAGCCTGCTCGAGCGCATAATCAAGTAAAGGTGATTGTTGTTCCTCTTCGTGTATCGTCCACGTATCCTCCTTCTTCTTCTTTTGGCTATGCGTGGTCATCGGCTTCTTTGATAAAGAGCCAAATGTCCAGTTATTCTTTTCGTCCAACTTATCTTGAGGGAATGGCCAGTCACTGGTGGTGATGGGTGTTGAGAATAAGGACTTGTGAGTGAGGTCGGAAGAGGCACGAAGTCGGGAAGTACGAGAAAACAAGTCGGGCTTACTATGAAGCGAGGAGGAAGAGGAAGAGGAGATGGTTGAATTTGTGACAGATGAAGAAGAGGATGAGTTGATAGTCGCCTGTAGTTGTGCTCGAGCAGCAAGCGCCTTTTCATACAAGGGACCAGGATGACTAAGGCCCAAAGGTTTGGATAATAGACTACGTCGACCCAGATCATCTGGTTCACTTATGGCTGATACGTTACACATGGGCATGTTGCGTCGCTTATAAAACTGTCTTTTTCTAGACTCGTCTTCGATGACCGAGTGGCTATGACCAAACAGGGGCACATCTATAAAGGTGTTAGGTGGTATATAAAAATTATCAAGCTTACCATTTTCCTGACCAGCAGAACTACCATAAGGGTTTTGATTTGCTAATTGCTGTAAGACAGTAATAAGGAATCGGATCTGAATTTGAGATGCATTTTGAACGACAGTATAAAGAGCAGCAGTTCTCTCTGCATCCGATCGACATCGAAACCACTGATTGATATGGTGTAACTCATCTTTAAATTCTTGATCTAAACTGGCAGCAGCCACTTCTTCAAGCATTTGTTCATATCGTTGAATATTTTCAAACCATCGATCAATCGCTTCAGCTATAAAGGCTGTCAGTTGTACAAGAACAGGGAACATGCAAAAAAAACTAACCTTCAGGAGAATAAGATTTCAATCGAGTAGGTTGAGTCTGTAGGATGTCAGATGCTGCTCTTCCCTTATAATAGTAACTATTGTTATTGTTGGTATATCTTCTTTGACTTGGTAAACTTAATAAATCAGATGCTGTTAAGGAACGAAAAGGTGAAGGAGGGATATTATTGGTTGTTTGTCTGGGAAATATGTTAAATAAATTATCTTCCATAGTGGTCATTATAAGTTATATAGAAAAAAAGAATGGAAAGTATTAAAAAAAAAAAGTAAAAAATAAAGAGAAAGAGAAAAAGGGAAAAAAAAAAAGAGAGAAAAGGATCTCTCTCTTTACTATCTCTTTCTCTCTTTTGCTATCTTTTTTCCCCCCCAGTTTAGCCCCTGTTTTAAATCATACACGAGGGTTACAATAACAACAACCTTCAAGGTAAACTTATTTTCAGGAGAGAGTTAAAATATAAAAAAATAGGGAGAATAAAATAAATAATAATAATAACAATCACACAATCACACACGCACAACAGCTGGTTGTTTGCCCATTTTAATGAAAAAAAAAAAGGGTTCGTTTATTGTTTTCCTGTTCCCTAAATTATTTAAGTGTTGATGACAGTACCACCATTAGGATGGACAACTTGACCAGTGATAAAGGAAGAGTCATCGGAGGCTAAAAAGACAAATGCGGCAGCTACTTCACAAGGTTGAGCAGGTCGCTTGAAAGGAGGGAAAGAACCAAAGTTTTGAATTTCTTCTTGACTGAACGTGTTGGGAATCAATGGTGTCCAAACAGGTCCAGGAGCAACCGCATTGACTCGGATACGACGAGGTGCCAACTGTTGAGAGAGGGCACGAGTGAACGAGACAATGGCTCCCTTTGTAGCTGAATAATCAACCAAGACGTCCATACCACGATAAGCAGCAATAGAGGCAGTGTTGACAACAACACCACCTGCCTTCAGATGGTTACAGACAAGTTTGGTCATAAAGATAGGACCAAAGACTAAGTAAATAGATTAGAACAGACACAAGTCTCCCTTTTTTTATTATTATTATTATTACCATTCGTGCGGAAAGTTCTCTCGACAACATCACAATCGAGGTCTTCAACACGTGTGACCTTGTGCTGTTCAGCAGCATTATTGACAAGAATATCAATGCGACCAAAAGTTTTCAAGTGAGAATCAAGGATCTCTTGACAGTTCTTTTCATAGCCAATGTCACGAGCAATCAAGTGAATCTTGCAGTTCGTTTGACCTTCAATCGTATTCTTTGTATAAAGGGCATCTTCATCTTCTCTTTCATCTCGATAGACAATCGTGATACCAGCGACACCTTCAAGAGCATAAAGAGTAGCAATCGATCTTCCGATACCACTGTCAGCACCTAAGATACTAATATTAACAAAAGAATATAAAAAAAAGGGAGATGTATGTATTACCAGTAATCAAAGCATATTTGCCCTCTAATTTACCAGATCCACGATAGGGTTTGAAGCAGGGCTTTCCTTCAGCATCAAACGAAGGCAAGTGTTGAGTTACAGGGGCTGGCTTCAATAAAGAGGCTACACCTGTCTTTTGCCAGTTCATGTTCTTTCTCATTTCATTGTAATGATAAACATCATTAGGAAGGTCTTCGTCAAATCCAATAGTCATTTTTCTTTATAAAGAGGGAGATATGAAAGAAAAGAAAAAAGAAAAAGGCCGTCATATTTATACAATGTCTGTATCTTGTGTGTAGTTTTTTGTTGTTAGTTGAAATGATAATGATATTTTTAAAAGTTGTCGATTCTCTTTAGGGGTTAACAATAATGATGCAAACCCGTGTTTATTATTTTTATTTTACTGAAAGGGTTTCACTCTTTGTGTGGTTATTGTTTCAAATAACGCTTTGCATAAAGCATGAAGCTGTGATTGTTTTCTTTTTTTTTTTTGTAATAACAACAATGAACTTTAGAAGGAAGAGCACGAAACGTAATTCTATCTTGCCTCATTTGCCCAAGGCAGAAACCATGCCAAACGCTCAAATTTCCGAACCCCCAATGATGCCAGGCCAAAAGACGCTTCCTTCTGCTGATTGGAAAAACGACGGTCATGGACAACAGTTGGTGAGAACAGGCAAACAAGGCGTTCCATGGACCGATCGTCAGTCAAAAGTCCAATTAGACTCGGATCTTGAGCCCCCTCCTGTGTTTACTGCCACCCCTAGCCGAGGCTTAACCCTCCGTCAGCCGACCAAATCTCAACGCCATGTGTTTCGTATGGAAAGTGGTATTGACCCTGTTGTTCTCTTGACAACTCGATTAGAAACTTGGCGGACTGCCTTAAAAAACTTGGTAATAAGTAAAATAATAATAATAATAAAATTTTAATATCCTGTTAGGTTGACTTGTTCAAAAACTTGGCTTCGGTTGAAAGCAAAACGTCCAAGAGCTTCATTCGTGCCAGCAAGGTCGTTCAGGTTCCCTTTCGTCACTCCAGTGGTCAGTTTCTCGAATCGGGTGGAATTCAGGATGTTTGGGCAGCCATGCGTGACTATACAATACAGCATGGTATGCTCCATCATGAGACATCGACTTATCTTACTCGTGCAGTCATCCCAGCCTTAAGGGGTATCAAGGCGGATATCAAAACCATGGTTCATGGTATTCAGAAGGATAAGGATCTCAAAAGTGTTCAGATCTATAAGAGTCGCGTCGAAGTCGACAGACTTATCCGTGAACTTGATCGGACGATCGAACAAGTTCAGATGGCACCGCATCAGGCCGATCACTACATTGACCCTTTCTTGCTCAACCTTTGCGTCATTCATGCCATTCGTGGACTTTGTGACTATGAAAATGAATTGCATGATAATATCCTTAACCTTCAAAAGGAAACTGGTGTGTTTGAATACAAGATTATCGAAAATGTTCGCTACATTCTTCAAAAGTATCAGGAATACCGTCTGAAGCACAAGATGGAGCACAAGGATTTCATTGGTCATGTCAATGATCTATTTAACCGAGTAAAGCCAAACACTGAATGGGATGAATTCGTCAGACGTCATCAGTATCATCTGGTAATGGAGAACGCTGCTTACAAGACAGAAAACTCTGTAGAGTATCCTCATCAGGACAGCAAGTACGTACGCGCTGTCAAGATTGGACCTCTTCGTCTCAGATCAGGCATTAGCAGATCCTGGGCCGAAGGTGTTTATATTCTTACGCCAGGTATATATAAAAAAAGTTATACACTTGTGTAAAGCTGATCTTTTTTTTTTTTTTTATTAGCCGGATTCTTGCATGGTTACAAAACTCCAAAGCATTTCCAAACGAACCCTCTTCATCCGTCCTATACGCTCTTTATCCCTCACACCTCTGTCGAGAATTCAGAAGACGACGATCTTTGCTTTGAGGTATATGAAGAGAAGAGGCGTTTGGGTGGTGGCCACTACGTCTTCCGTGCTAGTAAACCTCGTGAAGCCCAAGAATGGTTTGATGCTCTTGTACGTATTTCCAATCAGCATAGAATCACATCGTTGCTAGAATATGATCAACAACCGGGATTCAGTACGACGTCCAGACAGCGTGACCTTCCTCCTTTGCCTCCTAGCACCTGGCCTGAGCCTCCAAAGCAGGCAATTGAAGGATCATCCCAGCAGAATGCACTGGACACTGTCCATGAAGAAAATGGTCAGGATGAGCCTGTGTTGGGTAAGCAAGAACCACAGCCTGAAAGTTCAACGGCTGATCCTCGCTTGGAAGGCGAAGATGATCATTCCTTCATTCTCGCTCAAGATCAACAATTAAACCATCACGAGAATTATTCTCCTGCTGTTAATGCGACATAAATAAATAAAGATCCACATCTCATGACATTTATTACTGTGTATGTATGGGGTATATATGTACAATGGGGGAGAGGAAGCAAAGCTTCTCTTTTTTTTTTAGGGCTTTGGAATACGAAGGGTTTTCGAGATCATGAGTGTTCCACTAACAACAAAAGACATCACAAATGGATGCAGTTCCCATCCTTGAGCCACTTCAACAATAGAACCAGGCAAGGCATCCAAATACAAGCCATTCTTTACAAAATAAGCAATCCAAGCCACGAGTGCTAAGGAAGTCGGGATCGGAGTTCCTTCAAAGTGGTGAACCTTGCCTGTGGCGTCCTTTGGAGCCAGGGCTACTGTAGCATTGTAACGAGCAAGACGAGCGATACCGCAGCAGATAAAGTAAGTTAACGCGACCGTGTCAAGATAGGTGCGCATACCAACTGTATATATATATATATATATCAGTCCACACAACTTTCTTTTTTTTTTATTATCTTATCTCTCTTTTCTTACCTGCATAGGCCAAGGCAGCAGGAGCAACACCAAAGGAAATCTAGGATAGGGGTTTTAATGGATATAATATAAAAAAAAAAGCTACTTACCAAATCAGCTAAACTATCAAGTTCTTGTCCAAGCAAAGAAGAGTTGTTTCTCCAACGAGCAACTCGTCCGTCCATAAAGTCAAAGAACATTGCAAAGGGCAACAAGATCATAGACAAGTATAAATCTCGAACATTGTTGGTAGTCAAGTAACGCATAGAACTCAAGACAGACTGAACTCCACAAATACCGTTCATTAAGGTGATGACATCGGCCAAGTAAAAGTTGCTTTTGAAATTGTTAGCTTATAAAAAATTATATAAAGTAGAAAGACTTTACCGAACCATGGAAAAATGACCGTCTACTTCTCTTGGCGTATCGTTCTTCTTGTCAGTTAAAGCCATGTTTTAATAAAAATTAAAAAAAAAAAAAGACACGAACAAAAAAAAAGAACTTTTTATACATTACATCATAAACTCAGCTAAAGATATATAAATGTATACGGTTGGTGTCACCGTAGAATGGTTACTATTCAATAGGGTTACTCTCTCTCTTTATCAATAGATCAATTTCTTTTTTTGTTACCTGAACTGAATGATTTAAAGGGGTCATCATTATCATCAGACAATGTATCTAAAGGAGTTGTCTCTAATTCAAAACTCACGCTTTCCTTGATCCGATTGAAATGGACTGCTCGAATCGGTTGAGCCTTGGACGGGATGATCGGTGGCTTCATATTGCGTAAGAGAGCAAAGTTGATGGTATTAAAGAACGGATGAGACTTGACTTCACTTGCGCCTGCACGTGATCCAAGGCGTTTCTTTTCATTCTTATTTAGTAGTTTACGTATGAATGACTTACAATGACTTGATAAGGTTTGGAAGTAGGCATTATCAGGAAATTCTACTGGTTGATTGAGGATCAGATTAAATGTTTCGTCCCTTGTTCGACCTTTGAATGGTGTATATCCACACTAGAAACACGGATCAATTGTGTATAAGCCAAAAAGGGAGTTTTTACTTACAATCATTTCATACACAAAGATGCCTAGTGTCCACCAATCGACTGTGCATGAATGCCCACTTCCCCTGATAACTTCAGGTGCCAAGTATTCTAAAAAAAAAAAGAGAGATCAATTTGGATATAAAAAGGAGAATAATAAATAGATTACCTTCTGTACCAACAAATGAATTGGTTCTAATGCTCATGCGAGTATCGATCATGGGCTGTTTCTATAGAAACAATGAATTAGTTTTTTTTTTTTTTTTTTTTTTTTTTTTGAAAACAAACAGATATACAACTTACAGAAAATGGAGAACTCGGTTGTACGAATGTAGGCGGTGTAACAGATGAAGATTGAATGGACAGATCAAAATCTGATAACATGAGATGTCCTGATTCATGCAAGAGAATGTCTATACATACACACGTACACATACAAATATAAAAATGTATGATTAAAAAAACAATCCAACAGTATATCACATCTTTTTACTTTCTGGCTTCAAGTCACGGAATACGATGCCCATGAGGTGTAAATACTCTAATGCGGCTACTACTTCAGCAGCATAAAATCTGGCTTCATTCTCTTTCAATATCCTTCCTGGACGATTCTGTAAGGCTCGAAAAAATTCTCCTCCGACACAAAACTCCATACAGAAATATAAATGATCTCGACTTTGAAATGAATGATAGAGAGGGACAATGAATGGATGATTGGCTGTCGATAGGATGGCTTGTTCTGATAAAGCTCGCTTGATCTTGTTTCTTTTGATCATTTCCTTCTTTGATAAAACTATGTATCGTCATTTAATTACATGTATAATCTACACACACATACTGCACCTTTGAGAGCATAGAGTTTGTCAGTGGTCTTATGCTTGACAAGATATACTTTGCCGACATCTCCTTTTCCTAGTAACCGAATCTTTTCGAAATCACTTGGACCTACTTGAGCTTGTTGCTTTTGTAGTGAATAGGATGGTTTCAATTTAGGACTATTGACAGGAGTTGAATGAATGCTATTGGTCGAAGCAAAATACTCTTTAGTGTTTGGCACAGATGCCACTCTCCTTAGATTTGGCTCAAGTGATTCGAGCGCTTTATTGTTCAATTTAACTTTGGTTTGAAATGTACTGTTGGGATGATAAATAGGTGCTGGTGATGAAGGAAGCGACATGAAGTAGAGTGAAAAAAAAAAAGAAAAAGAAAAGCAGTGCAAAAGAAAGAGAGAGAGAGAAGAAAGGGTGGGTTACCATAAATAGTTGTTGATTTCCCTTTCATTAGTTCTTGATCTTCTCTTTCTCTCCCAACCAATCAAATTTATTAACATAATTTAAGCATCATTTTCTTCAAAAGAGAGTAAAGACGTCGTTTGTTTCGATTTAGTCTTCTTTTTCTTTTTCTTTGGATCCAATTTTGCTGCTTCTTCATCAATGATGGACTGTAATTTACGTTTACTATCTCCTGTCTTTTTAGTTTGTTTACGAAACAGTAATCGACCATTTTCATCTACTGCTGGTTGTTCTTCTTCCTTTTCTTCTTCTTTTTTCTCTTCTTCTTCTTCTTCATTTTCACCCGTGTCTTTATGTATTTCTTTTTATATATAACAAATACGTGTCAGTTATGCATTTCAACTGTACAAATGGGTCATTTGCCTTTTCCATTAGAATCAAGTTCAACGACTTGAGCTCCTTCTAATTCGTCATAGTCATCGTCGTCCTGTCCGTCTTCATAATTCATAAACTTCTTTTTTGCTTCTTCCTTTTCTTGAGTTCTATCTTTTAATTTGGCCAAGAATGGAGCTTCTTTATGAACATAGGATAATCCTTTAGATATTTGATGAGGTGTCAATTGTTTTTGTGGCATTTTATTAAAAGAAAAAAAGGGTAAAAATGCGTCACAAAAAAAAAAAGTTTATTTTATTTAGTTGGATGATAACGAGAGAATATGTCCTTTAACACCTATAAAAAAAGATGAGTAAACATAAAATAAAAGAAGCATAGGTTACCTTGTCAGAGGGTGTCAATGTTTCATACACAGGTGACTTTAAATCAGTCACTTTGAGTTCTCTCAAAAGAATGAAGAGGATATGCTTACAATGAGTTCCTCTCACGTTATGATCTCTGCAAGTACAATGTAATTTGGGTCCAATGGTGACTGTGTATTCCTTCATATATATATATATAAGTTAAACCTAGTCGATAATTTATAGGTGTATCCTTACCTTGCCTGTGCTACCCTTGACTGCATAAAAGAAATGTTAGTAATTTAAGATTTCAGTCAGAATGTACCTTTAAAGTCATGACTCTTCATATAAGTTGTCATTTCAGATGATACCAATCTTATATTTTGCTTAGCCATTCTCTCCAATCTTATTTCAAGCTCCTGTTTGTTTGTGTATCTCGTCAATAATAAAAAAGGGCATGCCTTCAGTGTAACCTACCTCAGGAACAGTTTGTTCAATATCCTCAATGTCACTCTCCGACAAAAGTTGGTCATCATCACTTAATTCATATGCCTTTTCTTTTCCCTTTGCATAAGTATTGAGTATCTTTGATACCTGTTGTTCAGTATCTGAATTATGATTAGACATACGAAAAAAAAGAGAGAAAAGGTGCATAAAAAAACGTCTGGCTATATGTGACGCACAAGTCATCGTGGGAAAATGATGCAGAACTACACTCTCTTTCTCTCTCACGATGCTTGATATCATTTTCTCTTTCTTTTCTTTATATTTTTTTTAATCATGTTGTTCATCAGACTTGCCAGAGTGAATACCACCTTCCGACATGTTCGAAGCATGTCAACAGCAGGTAAAAAGGGAATTTAACAAGTAATGACATAATATTGACATATTTTATACATAGTAAGCATAACCCATCACTAATAAAAAAACAAACATTAAATGACATTGATAGAACCACAGAAAGAATGCAATTGGTCTCATTGGCTTGGGTCAAATGGTACATATATAGATATATATAATAAATAAAGAGATTCAATACTTATCATGAACAACATTAGGGGTCAGGTATGGCCAAGAACCTTGCCTTGAAAGCGACAGGTCCAGTTTATGTCTATGACTTGAACGATAAAGCGATTCAAAGCTTAACCAAAGAATATGCTCATCTCAAGGTCGCCAAGGATCCCGCTGATATGGCCAAACAAGTTTCGACAGTCATTACTATGTTACCCGAATCATCTCACGTAGAAAAAGTGTATGAGGCCATGATGGACTATATCAATGAAGAAAATATCTTGATTGATTCAAGTACGATCGATAGTCAAGCTGCCAAGACATTGGCAGAAAAGGTAATGCAGGAAAAGCAAGCGCTCGTCTTTGACGCGCCGGTCAGTGGTGGTACGTTGGGTGCTGAAGCAGGTACCTTGACGTTCATGGTCGGAGCCCCTAGTATGGAAAGCTTTACCAAGATCAAGCCTACCCTGGAGTGGATGGGTAAGAATGTCGTCTATTGTGGTTCGAATGGAACTGGACAGATTGCCAAGGCATGTAATAACATGTTGCTTGGTATTTCCATGATGGGCGTCTCTGAGGCCATGTTGCTAGGAACAAAAAAGGGCATGGATCCTCATTTGTTGGCCGCCATCATCAATACATCCACAGGAAGATGTTGGAGTTCAGACACATACAATCCTTATCCTGGTGTTATACCTACCGCTCCTGCCTCAAGAGACTATCAGGGTGGATTTAGTAATAAGCTCATGGCCAAGGATCTTAAACTGGCCATGAAGGCAGCCAAGGATTGTGACGTGTCTCCTCCATTAGGCTCTATGGCATCTCAAATGTATGACAAGTTGGCCAAAGACAATGAATTTGGTACTCTAGACTTCTCGAGTATCTTTAAGGTAAAAAAAATATAGTCTATTCTATTATATTCATTCATTTGTTTATATATAGTTTCTGTCTACACATAAATAAATGCCCTTTTGATAAAAAAAAGATGAATAATACATTTTTAATATAATGACAAAAGTATAGAATTGCATAATACAAGTACATAAAGAAAAGATGAAGAAAAAAAGGGGGGATCTAATGATATTATAATGATACAATATGAGCTTGAGTATCTTTATCATCTTGAGCATGGATAACCCATTTGATATACTCATAAACACTCCAACTAATGGCTGTACTTGGCATATGTGTCAGCACTCTTGGTTTAAAACCTCTAAAAAATCCCTTGAGACCATATCGTTCCATGATTATTCCTGTTGCTTCTCTAAATCCTGTGACATTTCGAATACGAGGATCATGACTTGTGCCTCTTGTTTGTAATAGAGTCTTTACGACATCCATAGGTGTTGTCAGTGAAGATGCAACTGCGCCTGCCAGTGCACCAGCGATAATATGTGTCTTTGGATCATAATGTTGTCCCTCTGATTTCAATATCTTTCTAAAAAACTCGTAGGTTGCAAACTGAATGGATTGAAAAGGAACTGACATGACAAGTGTTGTAGGTAATGAAATATAAAATGCCTTGAAGCCTTCTTTAGTATACACAGATGATGCACACTCTCGAATGGTTCGGTAAGTTGAATCCTTTAGCTGCATACGTTGCTTGACAACTATTATACTCATCAATGACCATATCCTATTGACTCTAATTTCTTACCATCAAAGGGTGTCATTAAACCATCATGGGCTATCGTTGCACAAGCACCTGCTGCTGCTGACGCTATCGGATGGTGGCCGCTGGTCGCATTGGCTCCAAAATACTCTTTACAAAACTCATATGTGGTGAAATGTAAGGCATGGGCTGGTCCTGCTCCAAGCACAACTGAATTCACACCTTTCCAGAGATTCATCAGTTTAGCTGAGGTTTGTATAGAAGAAGAAGAAGAAGCTGAAATCACTTGCATTCTAGTCTAATGAAACAGATCTGTCAACCTTTTCTTTTATAATTAAGCTACTTTCTAAACCAAAAAAAATTTTATGTATAAAACTTACTTTTATACTGTCCACAGGATACATTGCACAATGTTCTGCAATACCTGCTAAAGCACCTGCTATAGCATTCTGTGTCATTGTGGTATTACCACCAAGTGATTCATAATCGTATTCTTCTTCAATCATTGCTTTATGAAAAAGAAGAAAAAAAAAACTAACCCTCAGGGAACCCTGTTTTTTATCCCCGCAAATTTACTTTTTCAAGCAAAATCTGATAAACTCTAATTGTTCCTTTTATGAAAAGGGTCCTCTCCCTATCAGATTTTATTACTTTTTTAAGGACATGTCTCCTTCTTTTACTGTAGATACAGTATAATTCGTAGAAGTAGAATATATGTAACCTCTTTCCATTATATCTGACTTTTCAATAGAATTAAAGGTGTGTCGTAATTCTTCATCAGGAGGTGGCAGAATAGATGCTTCTGCTGCACTCGAGTGATCATCGTCATCATCCACACCAGGACTTATGTTGTTATTAGGAGCATAATATTGCTTGGGAATTGATACTTGCTTTTTACTATGTCGAAGTTGTTTAATGACCAAGTAAGATGCTAGATACCCTATGCTGATGATTTCAGTCATACTCTCTTTTATATGTAAAAAAAAAAAAAGACTTACAGTCAATTGTGTAAAGAACAGGCGTGTTTCCGCCAATGACTTCTAATGTAAGCAGAATACCACAGATGATATTAGAAAAGCATACACCAAAGCTTAAAGACAAAAAAGAAGTCAATGAAAGCTTCGCATAATGACAAGCACACTTACCAATACAGTAAGCCTTCTTTCAGCAATGTCCTTTGAATACTATTACCAAAAAGGCGATAATGACGATAAATGACGAGAATAAAGCATGCAGATAGAAACACATTGGCTGTGAAATCTATTGCTGCCTTTGTAATAACAATATAAGTAGCTATTAGTTGGAAATGTCAGCTTGATTTTCTTTCTTGGTTTTTCGCTTCTTACGATAATTTGTGAGACAGACACTCTCTTGGAGAAATGATCCCGATCGTCCAATGGTGAGGTTGATGACGATAAAGACAGCGATAGAAATAATGGGTATGGACCCCACAAAAAGGATCAGTTTTGATCGTTCGTTTCCTAAAAATGCTTTCCAAAGTAAAACAAATTGTAACGCCATGTCTCCTATGTTGACACCAACTACAGAAAAGAAAAGTCTCTATAAAAGGATGAGGATGTACGTTTCATTATAAAAAACAGACACTTACAAACGTACAATCAACTTCGACAATACATATCAGTAACGTGACAAATGTGACGACAACGCCAAGAACTGACTGAAGAAAGACTAGCAGAACTATAGGTTTCTTTGATTTATAGGCCATTTTCCCAGTAGTAAGCATTTGCCAGATAAAGCACGAAAATCCAACAGAAACAAATATGATGGTGAAATTGGCCTCCTTTTGTTCTCGCACCAGGTCTTGTGCGCTCTTGCCATCGGCCAATGTAGAATTAGTACTCATTAGTGTAAGATATTAATTTTAAGATGTAAATAAAAAAGAAAGAAAGAAAAAGAAATGATGAGGAACAAGTATAAAAGCAATCAAATCGATACTGAGTCACCCCCTTTTTTTTTAAGAAAAAAAGGGAAGCCTTGTTTACAAGAGGAAAACAATCACTGATTATCGCGACTCACTGCCTTTATCTAAATCACAAACAAAACACAAACAGACGTACGCGTATTTGCGCACGGACGAACCATTGTCTCATTGTAGACACTACGCAGAGTATCATTTAAATTGTTTGCAAAAGTGTTTTCTTTAAAGGACAAGAATCAATTACTGTCCCTTTTTTCTTTGGATAGAATGTATTGACTTTTGTTCATTGGATAAAATTGTCAATAGAAGAACGATTTGCATGCATAACCCATCTATTCATGAAATCACAGACACCGATTGGATAATTTTTCCTTTTAAGGGGCTAAGTGACACACACACATATATACACAGTGACTATTTTACAGTCATCTCGTCATTGTCTTTTTTTTTTCTTGATTGCAGATGCCAAAGTTACGCTATAAAAAGGAAAAGAAAAGGCATCACGATCATGACAAGAGCAAGAAGAAAAAGCACAAAAAGAGAGGAGACTATCATGTACCACAAGCTGCATATGAGCCAGAAGAAGGTTGGGTACCACCGAATGCACACGATCCATGGGACGAAGAAGAAGCCGAATGGAGAGCAAAAATGTTTGATGCTATGGGAGAGGATGAAGGTGGAGATGGTTATTTTTCTCGATATGAATATCATCAACCTCAAGAGCAACGCATGTCTGATGAGGAATATCGTCAACATATTGTAAGAGGCATGTATGAACGAAAACACGCAGCAGAGATTGAGGCGGAAAGGATATGGAAAGCTGAACAAGACAAAAAGAGGCGAGAAAGAGAGGAAGCAAGGAGAAAGGTGATGGAAGAAGAAGCAGAACGAAGACGCATAGAGGAGATGTATCGACAAATGGAAAGAGAAAGACGATATCAGACAACGATTGAAGAGTATGATAAAAAGTGGAAGGATCTTGAAGAGTTGAGTGAGATTAAAAGAAAGGATATACCTTGGCCTATCCAAGGAAGGAGCTTTTCCTTTGACTCTGTTCGTTCATTCTTTATGAATAACAGTAAAGAATCAACCAATGATCTGAAAAAACGCGTTCGTCAGGAGCAAAGACGATATCATCCAGACAAGTTCATGACAAGGGTAATGAGTCGATTTAAAGGATCAGAGAATGACAAGCAGCAAATCATGACACATATGAATGAAATTGCCGGATGGCTGAATGAATTATGGCAAAAATTGTAAATATGTACATCGTTTATTTTACATTATTCTATTACTCTCCAAATACGAACAATACCATCATCGCCTACTGTAGCAAGCCAGTCGCCATGTCTTTCATTAGGAAACCATGATACGCCATTGATGTCATATACACCATGGGCATCTTTTTCTGTTATTATGTTTTTAAAGATCGGACTGTCTTCATCCGTTGTAGCTTCTGTATCCTTTGCGAATATACGAATTGTATTGTCACCACTGACGCTTGCAATGTAATTATTTACTTTTGACCATGAAACAGAATAAATGCATCTATCATGATAGCCAGACAAGGTGCAGATTGTCTTCCAAGCAGCCTCTCCATTATGTGTTGGAATGCCTTGAGGATTATTTGGTTTATACATCTTCCAAATACGTATCGTCTGATCATCTGAAGCAGAGACTATTTACCATGTGTGAGTTTATATAAATATATCTATATATTTTATAATTACCCAAGTGATCACCCGTGGCATCAAAATCTATCGACCAGACAGTCGATTGATGGCCACTGAGCGTGTCAGCACAGTACCAATCATCCTCATCCTCTTTCCAAATCTTGATTGTATCATCATAACTAGCCGATGCCAGTATTTCCAACTTGGGATGCCAAGTGACCATCTTGACATCTTGGGCATGTTCCTGTAACACACTAAGACACTCAAAATCGTTATCTGACTCAACCTCCCAAATCCAGACACTTTTATCTCTACTGCAAGTGGCCAAGAGGGCGCCTGTGGCTGACCAAGAGACCGACTTGATTTCATTTTCATGTCCTTCAAGAGTAGCAACACATTCCCAATTATTTTCACGAGCATCATGTTCCCAAATGCCAGTGGTTGCGTCGAAACTGGCAGTAGCTAATTCATTTCCGGTTGGAGACCAAGCAACACTGCGAATGGTACGTTTATGAGCACCTTCGAGAGTCTCTACACATTGCCATTCTGTTGGGTTTGTGGGGGAAATGGGAGCCCACAGACGAACTGTCTTGTCGCCTGAACAAGTGGCTAATATAGTCTTGGTTGGATGCCAAGACGCTTGCCAGACGCGATCTTGGTGACCTATAATGATGTTAATTACAACATAATGATAAAAACTAAAAACAACCTTCTAATGTCGCTAATAACTCTAGACGTGGCATAATAACAATAAAAAAAGGAATATTTTAAAGCAAACAGAGACAATGTGTCACTGGCTGACATGATTTAATTACGCAGAAAGATGATAAGCCACTATGATAACAGAAGGGTTCATCAAGATCTGATAGGATATGATCAATTTATGTACTATATTTGCTTTTATTCACTTTCATTCATCTCATCCATGATATTAATCTTTATTTTACAAATTGAGGCAACAGAGCTATACCTTAGTATGCCCCCAATCTCGAGACTGAAGTGACCTGCCAAAAAAAATAATAATAATGGATCATCCCCCCTATGTTGACAGTTACTTTTGTAATACAAGTTGTTCATATGAACAAAAAGGAAGAAAACATAATAAACAAAGAAACAAAGAAAAGAAACAAAGGGATAACGAATTACACTCTTTTCTCCTTTTTCAGTATTTAATCTTTTATGCCTACATAATTCTCCTTTTCCCCTCCCTCTTTTTTTTAAATAAGGGAGAGAGAGAGAGAGGGGGGGGGAAGGGTATAAAGAAAAGGGTTATTGTTTGTTGATGTAAATAATAAATTAATAAAGTCATCTTTCTTTTTTTCTTTTCTTTCTTTCTTTGCTTTTTCTATAAAATGTTAAAGATGAATCATGGTTTAAACGATGTATACATGTTCAATAAGATGTAAAGGCATAGTTATAAATTGTACTTTTTATAGGTAGAACAGTTATTCATACGTGTATCATGCACAAGATTTAGTTCAAGTACAGAAGGCATTGAAGTCTGTCGACAAGTGTATGGAGAACAAGGATTCAAAACGCAGCATGTAAAAGTAGCTGATAATGTAATGATTCATTCCGAAAAAGAAATAAACAAGAAACTAACTCTCTTGATAGAATATTCATATTTATTGTTCTCGTGAATCAGGAAACATTCACAACTCTAAAAAGAGACCATTCAAGGAAGAGCTCAAATTACTGCTCTACAAGAATAACCAACATGATATCTACTGGCGTATCCAGATGATATGTCCCAATACAGATTGGCCACAGATGATCAAGGAAAGAATCAATCAATTGGTACAACAAAAAATGCAAGCAAATGAAATCCGGGAAACAATAAAATCAAAAGAATTTCCAGGTATCTTTTGGGACGATCGTTCACTTGAGGGATACATCTTGAAACGTACAAGACAGGATCAAGTGACAGAAAGAGTACAAAAGTTGATCATGGCATCCAGTCGATTATGTTCAGTAGCAGCAACAAGTGAAGAGTGGACAAGTAACGTAGAGCGCGATTTGTACAAGCTCATATCACACTTTACAAAGATACTGGGAATACCCGTCGAACTGTTGGAGTCGATGATAGATATTTCAGTAGATGATATATACTCTGATATTGAAAAGACACCCAATCGTGGCAACAAGAGACAAGATACAATGGAAGTAAAGATGCATCAGTCTAGAGAAGAGCATCCTAGCATACAGATTGTGTCTATACCAAAGCATGCATTGTTTGTCAAGGATCAGTCAAGTAGATCCAGCATGATGATATCACATTCACAACATCATGAAAAGATTGAATCAAATACATATTCGAATCATGGCATGTTTGATCTAGCAGCAGCAGCAGCAACAACAACAACAACAACAACAACGCCTACCGTAGCTGCAGTATCCACTTCGTCGTCATCAGTCCCTGTTACTACAGTTCCATCAGTAAGAGGATATAATCAACCCTTTAGCAGTATGTATGACTATTCATTTGCTTCGTCCATGATGATGCGACCTCATATGAACTTGATGTCCCAGATGCCTAAAAGAATGCCACATAGTCATAGTGGCAATGGTAGCAATAGTAAATGATCCCCCTCCCTCTCCTTAACTTCACTTTAGACAACACAGATATTGAAGTTGCTATAGTAATAATAGTATTCATTTGTTATAATTATACATATATTTAATAAATATCATTATTCAAAAGAGAAAACAATGAAACTATGAACAAAGAGACTTTAATTTATTATAAGATCTTTCAAGAGCATCACTCTTTATATTAAATCCACTTGAATGGAATAAATCTAGTACTCTTTTACCAGTATTTCTGTCCTTTGACCTATAACAATGATTAAATACGACTGACCAGGTGTCCTTTGTAGGTAACAGGTTCATTTTTAACATTCTGTCCAAGCAATTATAAGCGTCATCCACTCGATTATAATTCAAAAATCCAACAATCATAAAAGTAAACGTTGCTTTATCAGGTTCGAGTCCACTCTTTAAAATAAGTTGAAATGTCTTCATTGCCTTTAATAAATTCATTTCTTCTGTGTATCCTTGGATCAGGTTAGTAAAGGTATGTACGGTTGGTTTTAATTCTTTATAGTCTTCCAACATGATATCCAATGTACGCTCAGCTTCCTTGATATTCTTCTTCTTTATCCATTGATTGATAATCGAATTAAATGTGTAAATGTTGGGTTGAATTCCTATCTTGTTGAGATATGTAATCATATCTTGAGCACTCCTGGGTTCTCTTGTTTCGAATATTGTGTTTATAAACGTTGTAAATGTGACAATATCTGGTTCTATATTCAGTCTAGACATATCCTTGATGATATCGAGAGAAGAGGTAAGATCCTTTGTGATTGTATAACCTTTCAACATGGTATTGAATGTAACAATGTCAGGCTTAAAGTTGGATCTTATCATTTCATCATAGATCTTTCTCGCTGCCAGTAATTCATTATTGATGACGAGTCCATTCACCATTGTGTTTAATATGATTTCATTGATTTGTAATTTTGGATGACTCTGTAATTCTTGAAACACGAGAAGTGCTTTTCTAGTTTCTCTTGATTTAAAGTATACTTTGATCAGTTGATTATATATAATCTCATCTATTTCATGTCCACCATATACTGTCTGTCTGATCACTTCCTCTGCAGATAGACTGTCTCTTGAGTGTGCAAAAATATCCAACATTGTGGAGCAAATGTATCCATTGGGCTTAAGTTTATCCTTCTCTATCAGTTCTGTATAATATTTAACCACATCTCTATTCATTCGTGATTCTGATAGTCCTTTAATAATGATGTTGTAACTGTTGATATCCTTTTCATTCTTGTATTCATTCAACAACCATTTTACTTTGTCCACTCGCTTGTCTCTGAATAAATGCAATAAATTCGCATTTAGAGTTTCTGCATCTTTAATTCCGTGCTGAACAATCAACTGTGTTGCCTCTTTTACTATTACTTTATTCATTGGTAAGCATCGATGCATCGTACGTTCAAAATCTCTTATATCAGCAACAATTCCCCAATGTTTACTCGATTCTAGCAACTCAACCGCCTTTTCTCTTTGGTCGCAAAGCAAATAGGTAGCTATGATCATATTAAAGGTTCCAATAGTCATCTTGATTTTGTTTTCTATAAATTCTCCTTCGAATATCTTTAATATATCCTTGTATTCGTCCAAAAACAATTTTGCAGCAAAGTACTCGTTGTATTCTAGTACACTCCATGTATGACCAGCTCGCTTCATATCCTCAAGCACCTTCACTACTCGTTCTTCTCCTCTCCAGGCCTTTTGTTCCCATAATCGTGTTCGAAGCGTAACGAAATCTTCTCGTTTCAGGGATTCAACTGAATTCTGTATCTTTTGGTAACTTTCCCAGATATTGTCACTATTGCTAGCGAGTCGTTGTCTGTATTGCATAATTAAAGAGTTATTATTGTCGGTATGACTCGTTGCTGTTGCTGTTGCTGATGCATAAGCTCTCTTTGGAAACTGTCTGTTTATGTTGCACGAATTAGAATAAATTCCTCTTTTACTGCATGCTTTGATAAATCGATGCATCATTGAAAACCTGTCAGAAATCTTGCCAGGGCACGCTTTTTTTTTTACTTAAAAAAAGAAGCTCAAATTTGGCAGTCACTGCTCACCAATGCTGTTTAAAGGGGAATAATGGAAAGAGGAAGAGATAACGATAAGGGGAAATCCTCTGCAAGTGTACGATAAAAAGTACCATTACATAAGAAGCTATGGGCATAGAAACTTTTAAGGAAATACTCGCTAATCCAAAAGATATTCATGTTAGAGCGGGGAGGAACAACCGGCAGCGCGGATCTGCGGGCTATTGTGAACCAAGGAACAGAACTCAGCAGTTATTCAAATATAAATGCAGGTGTTCTCATTGTTTTGTTTCATCTCTCTCTCTCTTTCTTTCATTTGAAGATGGTCTCATTCATGAAGAAAAAACTAGGCGAGTTAGCGGGTATGGGCGATCCTAGTTTACTCCCACCTCCTGAATATCTTTCGGAAGAGAACTGTTTGAATTGCTCTGAACCTTGCTCTGATCATAAAGAGTATCCTTCTTATCTAAATATTGAGAAGGACTTTCCTATTTTGGGCTCTGTTAAGCCTTATGGTCGACATATTATCATTGCTACTGGTTCATCTGACTGGCCAAAACACATTGAAAGCGACAAAGATTCATTCGCCGCCAGTCTGTATCAAGTTGAATGCAGTTCCAGATCACAGCAGTCGTGGAAGAACTTGGTAACAAACTCGAATATGGTTTCCACTTACTCCACATTACCTGATGCATATGATATCCTATTGTATCCAGACAATATTCTAATCTCCAACGTCACGCAAGACAAGGCTCAAGATTTTTATGATATCTTTATAAATACCCCTTTACCAACATCACCGATCAATATAGAAAAGATGATGAAACATGAAAAGATAGGTGATATGAAGGTCCAAAAGTCTCCCTATAAATCTACTCTACTCCTTTGCTCTCATAAAAAGAGAGATAAACGCTGTGGTGTTACTGCTCCTATATTGGCTCAAGAATTAGATCATGTTTTGAGAGAGAAAGGGTTAGATGAATATGATGCTGCTATTATCATGGTTAGTCATATTGGCGGCCACAAATTCGCTGGAAATGTTGTTTGCTATATAAATGAAGGCTCGAAGGGTGTCTGGTACGGAAGAGTCAAGACATGTCATTCTGCTGCTATTGTGGAAGAAACAATAATGAAAGGAAAGGTGATTAAAGATCTCTACCGTGGTGCCATGGATAATAGCTTTGAAAATCAACAGAAGCGATCTGTTTTAAAGTGGTAAAATAAACTTGTAAATAGACTTAAAGTGTTCTCTTGAGACGCATCTTTAGTAGTTGATTGTCAAGTTTACTTTAAGAAAAGTAAAGCAGTAAAAAGTATTCAAGATCGAGTTGCATAGTGCATCATTTTATAAGTGTGCTTAGTTTATTCAAGAATAAGTGTAAAGCGTTAATCGGTTGCTTTTGAATGTACCTTTAATGCTTGTTACTCTGTGAGCCTAATTTTCCTACAGAATCTGCTTGTGACTGCGTTTCACCGTGGCACCTCAACTGGGCCCTCTTTGAGACTTGCTTTTCTCAATAAAACCCAGGTTCCTGTAGCGAATTTTTGAACCCTCGCTTTCAACCATGTCAAGCTCCTTATTCAAAACAGTTTGCCAACATGCGACTCCTTTATTTAGAATGGCACCTGCATGGACTCGCTCTATGAGCAATGTGACTATTGTTCCAAAAGACGATGTTGTCAGCCAATTAGTAAACACACTCATGAGAGATGGCAAAAAGGCCAGAGCACAACGTTTAGTCAATGACAGCATGAATCACCTTTCAAAAAAGATTGGAGAAGAAAAAGATCCTTATAATCTCTTACGTGAAGCTATTGAAATTGCCTCTCCCTTATTAAAAATATCAAGCCAGAAGAAGGGATCCAAAGTGGTTCATGTGCCTACACCATTAAGAGATCGTCAACGTCGTCGTCGTGCAATTGTTTGGATGTTGGAAGCTGCGTCAAAAAGAGGTGAAAAGACATTTGAAGAAAGGTTTGCCTCTGAAGTACTTGATGTTACTGAAGGAACTAGCACTGTTTTACAAAAGAAGTTACAAGTACATAAACAGGCTTTGGCTAATCGTGCCAACGCTCAAGTATCTTATGGCGGTCAACGATAATACACAATAAAACACTGTATAGAAAAGAAAAAGATGTAATAAACATGTTTAAAAAAGACCCATCAAGCAGACCAAAAAAGAGAGGATTAATCACCTGTTATTTTTTTTTTATTTTTATTTTTTGGCTGTGTGTGAATGATGCATGCACGCTTTGAGCCATAAGTAGAGCTTAAATGCAAAAGGAGAGCATATAAGTCATCACAAGATGTACCGTATTTGCCTCAACCTTCCTATTTGATTTGATTAAGCATGTCCCACAAGACTCTTAATCCGACCCTGATCATGTACACATGTGACTAATATCTAACATTGCGCAAAACTATAAAAACGCGCCTTTTTCCTCTCTCTCTTTTTTTCTTTTTTTCTTCCCCTCAGAAAACTTTATTTTCAAGACAAATCAAAACATGCAAAACAACGACGGCTGCTGCGGGTAAGTTTTAGAAGTGAATGATGAAGAGTGTTGGGTCTAAGGGTTCTTGATAGAAACTGTGGTGACAAATGCACCTGTGCCTCCTGCTCATGCAAGAAATAAATGCTCACAAGCTCTCTAACTTTTGAAAGAAAAAGATCAAATTTCACATTTTTTTCTTTGTAATAAATACTTAATTCCTTGCCACCCTTGGGTGAATCAAACCCTGTCTTTTATAAATATCTTTCAACTTTATATATTCGACGAGACACACGTCTGTCGCGTTCAAGCCACTTAATAGGGCAATAATGTAACCAATGGAGACTTTTTGCTGTAGCACTAAGTATAGTAGCCGTTGTCATTTGAAAGAAAACATCAGGTGGCTATCACGAAAACGCCTTTATTCTAGCACAAGGTCAACCAAATGAGCAAAGCTTATAGTAAAGTTTTTATATATAGCGCTCACGGTACCAATTTATGATTATCAGCATTTATTTATGTTTGCCACTCTTTTGAAGTGGTAGAAGTTAGTGCAACTTTAATGAAACAATTAGAGTGATTTTATTAAAGCATTCAGGGCGAGGACATAAAAGCAGGGAAGGTTGGGGTGGAAGGTTTTTGAATTCAAAGGAAGAGACATCTATCGCTGGGTTTTTGATAAACTTTATGCCCTTTTTAAGCCGGAACTTCCATTGAAAATTAATGTTTTTACCTTCATAGTCGACAAAAAAGTTAAAATCAGAGCCAACTCCATAGCTTTTTTGACCTATTCAAGTAACAAGTGTATTCCTTGACATGATTGAGCGTGATGAATTCTAGTGTTTTCCTTCAAACAACGATGAGTTGGAAGCTTTTCTTGGTGTAGCAATCCCTTCTCACCTTATCAATGATGACAGGTTCATCCTATTTTTACCCTGTGAACAAGTAAGCAGAAGCCAGTTCTACAGAATGCTCAGAAACTACAAAAAGAGAGCTAGCTTGTACACTTGGTGCTGCAAATCCAATTTTTTTGCAACTTAGATTTCTGTACGTCTCTCTCTCTTGAGCTGCATTACACTGAGCCTCTCGGTTATGCAACGATATGTTCGAAACTGATTAATTTATCAGTTTCAACATCAATCAGGATATCTGAAGTTCATGTTTTGGTAGACATGTTGAAGAAAGTGCAATGTTGAAAGGATTTGGGCTTCGAAGCTGAACCCACAAATGAAGAAATACAAGAAAAGCCTCAGCTTATGAAAACGAACAAGGTTAGCAAAAAAAACCATCAAGAGCTAAAAGCCTCTTAATAGATTCACTGTTTGGGGTCAAAGGCAATGAGCTTCTTGTCAGTCAAAAAGATCTCATTTTGTTATACAACGGGATTATATACCCTAGGATCAAAACGATCAACAAGCAAAGGGTCCAAAAAATTAATAATTTATAAATATATAACTATATGCTCTTTTCTTTATGATAAAGCACTCTACAAAATGAAAGAAAAAAAAAAAAAAAAAAAAAAAAAAAAAAAAACAAAGGTTTATTTTATAGTTATAGGGTGGAATATGTCCCTTATTTAACGTGTTATAGCAGTATGGAAGTGCCGAAATTTTTGTCCATAGTAACTGGTCAATATATATAAAAAAAAAAGGGAGTGGAATAGAACGTAATTTATTGTTGGCGAATTGTTATGCAATGAATGTTTCAAGATTTTTAATATATCAACAATGAGACACATAGTTCTCCTTGGACTTTACAGAGCCTGTGCACCAGCTCCAATGATAGTCGATCTACGCTTAGTTGGCCTTGCTGGCGTTGGTGTTGGTGTGAATGTACCATTTAATATTTTTTCGAGGTTGGCTTCACTCAAATAAGTTCCTGCATTGGACGCTTTTCTTAATGTATTGACAAGTTGACGCATTTGAGCGTTTACAGTTGCCGTTTCTTCGGTACGTTTTTGTATCAGTTGGCTTTGAGCCTCATTCGTCTGTTCTAGCTTACTCTTGGCATCCAACGCTGCGAGCTCTCTACGTTTCAATTGCTGTATTTCTCGTTCATAGCCTATGGCTGCTTCTCTAGCACTATCTGTCTCTACCTTTAGACTCTTTGTCAACTGTTTCTTTTGTGTACGTAGTCTTTCTATATCGGTTTGCAGTTGACGGATGATTGATTCTGATTTCACTCGTGCTGTACGATTAGCTTGCGTCAATTGTGTGTTCTTTTTACGCAACTCTTGGTTTTCGGCTATCAAGTGCTTCAACTTGACTTCGTACTGAGACCGCAGCTCTTGCGCTTGCTTATTCTCTCTTAATTGCATCACGCTCTGAGGACGTTCTCTCACAGGAGGAATTACGGCAGAAGGTGCAACCTTTTGCTTCAGGGCTGCATCCCTTTCTTTCTGTATTTCTAAAAGATGCTCCTTCAGTTCGTTCAGCTTGCCTTCGTAATTTGTCCTCATCTGCGTGTACAGGTCCTCGGTCTTTTCTAGCTGTCCCACGAGCTCTTTTTTGACCAAAAGGTCTGCCTGAACCTGATGAAGCATTTTTAGTAGTTTCTTGTTGTGTTTTCTATCATTCTTTAGTTTGTTGTAGCTAGTGGATGCTGTAATTGTTGGTATATCGGCTGTACTCGAATTGAGATAGGAAGTCGTGATTGAGCTATCTGTATCATCCCACATAGAATCAACAGATATGGATGACCGCTTGATCAGGTCACCTTTGGATTCATCAGACCAAGCAGGTACTTCCTATCCTCATGTATATTCATCAATAATGTGTACATGCATATTATATCTAATGAAACTTACAAGGGCTTCTAATCTATCCTCTTCATCATCAAATAGAATGTCTCCAGAAGGAGGCGATGGACAAATATAAGGAGGAGGTGAAGGAAGACGCATGTGCCTATTATTTTCGCTAAAGTCTTCTTGACGAGAGGAAGAAGATAAAAAGCTTTCAAGGGTCGCTTCGACGCTGTCATGCAGTATAGTTTCATCTGTGGACTGTGATCATAAAGTTGCATGTGTGCTAAGTAAAATTTAGAATCAACAAAAACGCCCCTCCCTTTCTCCTCCCCCCTTTTTTTTAAATTTCTCTATTTTCAATTATATTTCTTCTTATATCATATTTACCTTGTCATATTCCTTTTGTAACAGACCAATAAATTCGTCAATGTTGTTTTCTAAACCTTGATGGTTCTTCTTATGCTTATGTACAGGTGAGAATATTGGCTTTATTTTTATAGAATGCTTTCTCTTAATGAGACGTCGTCCTGTAGATGTTGATGCATGATGTTGTTGTTTCATATTGTGTTTCTTTAGGTCATGAAGGTGACTAGTTGATGAAGAATTCGAAATTCGTTTGCTTAGCGATGTTTCGTTCAAGGCGTTGTTAGCCGCTTCAAATTTCATCTGCGTTTCAGCCACCTGAAGTTTCAGGGCTTCCACTTGAGAGGCATAATCTTGTATAATAGGGTGTGGTTCAATGTTGCCCTGAGCGCCGTTTAACTGCAATGCTAGTGTATCTTTTTCACTTTTAGTTTGAACCAATTCATTCGTCAAGCTATGAACATAGGTTCTAATGGCATTCATTTCTTCCTTCAACACCTTCACTTGATCTTCCAAGGTATGATTGCTGTTTATATCGCTTAGTACGGATACCTGCATCTTGAGTCGAGCGACTTGTGTTCGTAAATAACGTAGTTCGTCAGCACTTCCTTCGTTATACTCGTGATTTATCTCGACTCTGTTTTGGATATTGCGTGCTCGATTTGCGTATTTTAACGTATTGAGTGTTTCTGCGTAGTCTGATTCTGAAGAACTGACGCAGGCTAACATGAGTGTATTGCTATTTCCTCCTAAACTATCCTGTAATAGTCGAGTTAACTTGCTATCCCTATAGGGTATATGTGGTTGTGGTATGATGGAGGAAGAAGTAGATATTCTTCTCTCAGCCAAAGCTGAAATAACGTTCCCTAAAGCTAATAATCCAGAGTTGATTGATATGCCCTCTTTTTGTCGATCGCCTAAAGCGTTTGTTTTTTTGAGCTAAAGAAAAGGGTAATTAGGTTATGGTACATGCTCCCTATTATCTCTTTTTACTCTTTCTGAACCTGCCAGGTCCACAAAATGAAACTTTGAAACAAGACGTTTAATTGATTCATTATCATCTACTGCTTCTTCCAAGGCCATTTCATCCTTAAGAAATTGTTGCTTTAGTATGACAGAAAAGATGGCATGAGAACGAGAAGAAGAGGCGTTTAATTCAGTCGTTCCTGTAGTTCTATGCAGAGAGCCCCTCTTTAGGCACCTAAAAACCATACATTACAGCAAAGATAAAAAAACCCTTTTTTATCTTTTATTACCTTAATAACTCTTCAGCTGTTTGTACATTTTCCTCTTTAACATTTGCCCAGTAAATTCTTCCCTGTGTGTCCTCTCTTATAGATGGATGCTGTTCGGTATCGTTTTTAGTAACTAATAGATCGTTGATCTCTTCATTGTATAACTCAAGATAAGAAAGATAGACTTGATACTTGTAATTCTCTGTCTGCTGCTTCATCATTCCAAAGAGTGAGTGAGCAAAGCGATGGATGATACCTTGATTGTCTGAATTTAGATAAGGTTCTGACCCGGTCCCCATACTATAGGTTTTTCCAGAACCTGTTTGTCTACATAATTTCTCATGAATAAAAAAAAAATAACTCCAAAGGTTCATTTAAGAAATACCCATAAGCCAAGACAGTTACGTTCTTTCTGTTAAAAGCAGGAAATAGGGAAACGGAGTTAGGTTTCACTCATTTTTCAGGCACAATTGTTTCTTAGCTTACCCTTCAATAAAACTAGTCAACAAGGGTGGAATACTAGATTTATAAACTTGCTCTTGTGTTGCGTGAGAAGGATAAACAAAGTCAAAGTGAAAGGCCCTGTCAGTTCCCAAGTAGACTGTGTTTCCGTCATCGGCTATTCTCAAGCAATTCTTTTCGTCATTATGGGACGGTCTAATCCTCAATGCTACTCTGGGAGAGAAAGAGAAAAAAAAAAGTCATGTTTGTCAGCATGTCAAAGGATTAGGTTGTCATAGTTACCTGACTGCTGTCGTTGTCATTTAAAAAAAAAAACCAAAAATACAGAAAAAGAAACAAAAAATATTCTTTCAATAAGCTGGGTTAAACGATTAAGAAGGGAAATTGTACAACAGTGGATCACTGATTTGCATTGTAAATACGTTTGCGTAAGGTATGCAGATATCATTATTGAACTTTATTCAATAGATACCTCAACAGCTTAGCCTCATTTTCCATCTCCAGGATGCTTCTATTGTTGCGATCTTGGCTATCTCTGCACCAATCTATGAATCTTTTTGGTATTAGATGTAGATGAACGTGTGGGACCTAGAAAAGCTTTTTTTAGTAAAGATGCCTTGACTTATGTTATTTCTTATTACTGTTTGACCAGCATCTATTCCATCTTGAAATAACCATACTAATCCTTCTTTTGTTTCAGGATACAATTGCGATATTGCTTCACTTATGCGTCTTGCTGACAGAGTAAGATCAACTATCTACGCACTTGATGAGTTATTGCTCAAACAAAAAAAATAAATGATTGTACCTCTTTCTCAAGTAGATCAGAGTATCGAAGTGCCATACGCTTAGGAACAACTAATACATCTATATTACACAAGTTACTTTATAGTTTCATGATCAATAACGCGCATCACGCCTACGGCCACTATTTTAATCATAATAAGCAACGATATCAATACTATAAAAAGCAACTTTACAAAGAGATAGGTTTTAAATTGACTAAGCCTACAGTGTGCTCACTTTCATAAAACACTTCTTTTTCTGAAATGTTGAGATTCCCGAATCTGAACATATAGGAAAGAGAAATTATAAATTAATGGTCCGGGGGTAAAAATATCAATCTTTTTGTTCTATAATCTTAACCAAAGAATTCTTTATTTTATCTATGATTTTCTTGCTTTCTTTGAAAGCTTAATCTTGCCTTCTTGACGTTTCTTTTCTTTATCAGCAAGCTGTTGTGCACTTTCTAGTTTTCTCTTCTTTGATGATTTCTCGTTCTTTACACTTATCACCGAGTTAACTCCACTTTTCTTTCCAGAAGACAAGGACTTTACTCGTTGTTCGGCTGCTGTCCAATCGTCGTCTGTGCCTCCAATAGCATATTTTGATAGATCAAGAGAATCAATCAACTCTCTTTGCTTGGATTTTAATTCATCCAGCACTTCATTACCAGCCTTCTCCAAGTCTTCATCCACATCTTCTGCCAGTGGTTGCCATGCCTCTTCATCTGCTATATCACGTTTACCACTCTCATCGTTAGTCTCTTTTTTAGATGGCTTGGGGACAGACGCTTCAATTGCCTTTTCTTCAACTTTTGTAAAGTATTGAGAGAACTTTTTCACAATCTTTACAAATAAGGCCAAAACTTGGTTGCTTGCCAAAGATAACTCTTTTTGAAGATCATCTACAGATTTACGTTGCAGACCGATACCAAGTAAAATGGCACTTTGAACACCTGAAAGCTTGATATCAGCAGGCATCTCGCCTCTAAAGTAAAGCTCGGCAACGGTAGGAATCATGTCAAGGATAACATGGTAGTCGACCATGTTGTTAGCATAAGATTCTAAACGCTTCAAGTCATAAGGACTGAACAGTGTATTTAATCTTTCCTTGTCCAATTGCTTTTCTCCTTCGGCTTCAGGGTCTTCACCTTGCTTTGCCGCATCAAGAACACTGAGTGCATTGACTGCGGTAAAATCGCGGAAGTTGTATGAGAGTAAGTGGATGAAACGCTTTGAGAAATCACGAGCAAAAGCATCCAACCATGCTGAATTTGCTACACGAGCATCTTGAGTATCTGTCAATGCTTTGATCATCACGCAGGTATGCTCTCCTGTCAAATCGTTGGCAGTTTGACGCATGTACAGAGGAACAAAACCAGCACGCTTCCAGAATTTGTGAAGAGCAGGAGTAAGGCCATAAGAGACACCGAGATAATCAAGACGATGAGAAGGCTTTTCACTGATTTTTGTAAGAAGAGCTGGCATTTTGCTAGGATCACGGACCTTGATTTGCTCTGTCTTGATGTTTGCATTTTCTAATTCATAATCTTCAACGCGAGGTAATGCATCTTCCTCTAAGCCAGAGCTTTCGCTCAAGCTAGAGACCTTTCCTTGATAGAAGGATGTGAGGAGCTCGAGTGCTCTAGAGCCGTATCCCATCTTTGCATAGTCTGGATGTGTGGCAATTCGGACAACACGAGCACCGGATAAGCTTGCAAAGTCATCATCTTGGTATTGCTGAGCAATCAACCAGGGGATCATATCACCTGCAGGACGCTGACCGCGAGCAAGAGAGTTCATGACAGTTTGACGAGAAATCTCACCTTCGAGACAAACTTGAATAACAACCAAGGGATCAGGTAAGCTGCTAGTCTTTTCGTTCACTGGAGGGAGCAATACGAATAGATGATGTGCAGGCGCATCACTCATTAACTGTAAATCATTAGGCGAGTTCTTGTAGTGACTTGCTACATAAAGAGACATCATACGTTGTAAGAATGTTTCCGAAACAGGGTGGTATGAGAATAACGTATCGCGGTTGACATAATACAGCTCACATTCTGAGGGATGAGGACAGCCTTGAATGTTCTTGGAAACAATGTTGGCATCCAAGCACAGAACCTTGTTCAGCCATTTCTCGACTGGGTCATTAGGAGCATAACGAATAGGCTCTTCAAGTTTGACTTCTTTCAGAGTACGGCCGCCTAAAGACATGGAGCCTTCTGTCTTTTTGACTTCCATATTTCGTCCTACAACAATTCCATCTGCATCATCATCTGTCTTCTTTCCAACAATACCTCGTGATTGTTCACGTAATTGTTGAATTAGCTTCAAAGAAAGAGAGCGGCCGGTACCTTCATAACCGTTGATAGTGGAAGCCATAAAGACAAGGTAAGGTCCCAAGAGCTTACGTACCAGAGGTAAAGGAATAGCTGCAGCTTCATCAATAACAACCAATTCAGCTTGACCAAGAACGTGTGCATCTTGAGGTTGAATATATTGAATCGTTTGACGATGTTGTTTGAATATGTTCACTCGGACAATAGCCTTATTGAATTCGGGGTTGGTGGATTGCACAATATCGTAGTCAAGGTGTTCTTCATAGCCAAGTGCATCAAAAGTTTTAAATACGAATTCGAATAGCGTCTTTAAATTTTCAGGGCTGGGTGATGTAACAAAGATGTTGGAGTATCCATATGCAACAGCTGATGCCATAGCAATACCAAGGGCAGCAGACTTACCACGACCACGAGCGGCCGTTAAAGCAACAGTGCTGCGAAGTGATTTTTCAGAAATAGCTTCAATAAAGGTCAAAATGGCCTTTGCTTGATCAATCGTACGAGCGTTCTTGACAAGAGAAGCTACAGGTTCTGTTTCCTTTAAAGATTCCTTCAACTCTGCAAGCTCGATTTCTTCTGGCGATTGTTCATCTGATGCTTTCACTGCGAGAGGCTTCACATTCTTGCCCATACTGATTGGCAAGACATTTAACTCGTCATCCACAACCAAACAAGTTTCGCATGAGGTGAGAGATAAGATGAAACGTTCGTTAAATCGAGCAACAACATCGCTATGTGCTTCAGTACGGTATCTACTATGTACATCCTATATGGAGCTGTCAGGGACACATATGTTGGTTCGGGCTGCTATTATTCTTACCATGGTCATTGTGTATAATTGCTTAAGAGAGCTCATGCTCTTCAATAAAAGCACGACCATACCTCCACCTTCGACAGTTTCAATAGTACGAGCCAAAGTATTTGGTGTGATTGCTTCGAAATCTTGGAGAATACACATTCCATAAGTATTACCGAGAATCTTTTGTGTTTCTTTATAATATGC
Source organism: Rhizopus sp. PT2906 (assembly GCA_025529335.1). Classification (NCBI taxonomy): domain Eukaryota; kingdom Fungi; phylum Mucoromycota; class Mucoromycetes; order Mucorales; family Rhizopodaceae; genus Rhizopus; species Rhizopus sp. PT2906. Next base: position 86,379 of record JAMYHX010000113.1, read on the forward strand.
ATAACGAATATTGGTAACAGTAATGAATAACTCAAAGGGATCTTCTTGATTGACTTCTCTGATTCCTCGCTTAATATCTTTTTTGATTTTAGCTTCACGCTTCTTTCGATGACTAGAAAAGAACAAGTTAATATGTGCAAAGCTGACTCTATTATTTCTTGTACCTTGTGAAGCCAAGCTCTTTCTTATAACACCATAATACTGAAGGGCGAGAGGTGACTTGGGCTTGAGATAAAAGCCAATGTAAGTTTACGACCTAAGCTGTCAATCAGTTTTTTGTTGATCTTGATCAAAATAAAACTCTCTACCTGATCTCTTCCTTTATCACCAACAATTACAAAGAACGATCTATGCTTTGTTTGCACACAGTTTTTGATAAGTGTATGTACACGAGAATCAACAACTTTCTTGACCATTGAATAAAAAGAGGCTGATTATCACAACTATGGGAAGGAACAGTGGGGCTTTTTGCATTTTTACTTTGCAAGCGACATGTGGCGCGGAATGAATCAAGTAAAGCCTGTCACAATAGCTTCCAGTTATGGTAATGGCTTTCAGGGCATACAGCACTTTCTTTATGCATTCACAGCAAAGCAGACTTGGCTAAATAAACCAATCAATATAACAAATATCAATAGAGAGAGAGAGAGTGACATGAGCTTATATTTTTGTATAAAAAGAAAATCAAAAGTCTCTCTTTTTCTCTTTCGCTTATTTAGCTCCAAAACAATAAACTTTTATTACAGAAAAATAGAAATTACATCTATTCTTAATCGCACAGCATAATGAGACGCATACAGACCTTCCATTGCCTAATTATAGGCACAGAGACTCTTATGGAAGAAAATTATACGACTAGCATACGTTAATTTTAAAAAATATTGAAGTATCCTGGAGAGGTTTGCATAGCTGAGTTGAATTAGATCTGTTAAAGCACAGCCAATTGACCATACTTCTTTCACAAAACAAAATGACAAGCAGCCTAACGAAATTCGATACTGGTCATGAGGATTTAATACACGACGTAGCCTATGATTTCTATGGCAAGAGGCTTGTCACTTGTTCCTCTGATCAGAAATTAAAAGTATGGGACTTTGTAGAACGTGAGGATTGCTCAGTTTGGGAACTAAGTGACTCCTGGAAAGCCCATGACTCGTCCATTCTAAAGGCAATTTGGGCCAGACCAGAGTACGGTCAAGTCATTGCTAGTTGCTCCTTTGATAGGCAGGTCAAGATTTGGGAGGAACAGCCAACAGGTAAGATGTCAATGCAAGCCGATGGGTGTGAATCATATACACATACACGCGCTATGAATGTATATGTCAATATTGATACGTTTTTTTTAAATAAAGAACCTAGAAATAGCCAAAAAAGATGGGTTGAAAGGTTTCGACTGGTTGAATCAAGAGGTGCGGTACTCGACATATCATTTGCCCCTACACCAAATTCGTTACGACTGGTAGGATACACACAGTTATCTGCCATCATTTTGTATGTATTTATTGTTTACACATAGGCGACTTGCTCTTCAGATGGTATAGTTAGAATATATGAAGCATTAGAGCCGACAAACCTCGCTCAATGGTCACAAATGGAAGAATTTGAAATATCTTCATCTATCCCCAACACACCACCGGCAGGACAGCAGCCGCAAGGTCAGCAAGCATTACCTCAACAACAACCACAAGGTCAGATTCAACAGCAGTTGCAACAAACCTCACCTTATCAATCCCAACTCCAACAACAGTTCCAACAGCTGCAACAACATCAATCCCAGCTACAGCAGCAGTTGCAGCAATATCAGCCACAATCACAACATCCTCAGCAACCTGTCAATACCAAGAGTACAAGTTCTAGTGGAAGTTCAATAAAAAGCCATGGTTTATCTACACCGGGCGTACCTGATGTGCCTACGATGACAAGTACAACTGCAGGATACATTCAGGGAATATCTCCTAGTTCGACAGCAGGCATAGGAGAACAGGCAAATGCAGGTAGCATTCATCGTCCGATTGATGCCGATAGCGGATATTGCATTGATTGGTGTCCCAACAGATCGAATACACCCATGATGGTCGCGGGGCTGGGTAAAGAGAAAGGAGCAAGAGTAAGTAAAGGAAGTGTATGCTTAAAATGGGTTGTTAAAAAGTTTTTAGATATTTAAACATGATGGGCACAATAGATGGATACCAGGAGAGATACTACCAGGACATACACAAGAGGTTCATGATGTCAGTTGGGCACCTAATTTAGCAAGATCTTATCAATTAATAGCTACTGCATCTAAGGACCAACATGTTAGGATTTACAAGATAACAGAGTCTACACAGCAGGCTCAGCAACAAAGGGGGAGTAGTAGTAATCGAATGCCTATATCACCTGCTGGAACACCTACACAACAACAGTTGAATAAACCACTCAATGTTGAACTCATCGCATCTTTTCCTGATCACAAGGCAGAGGTGTGGAGAGTTGAGTGGAATGTTACTGGAACTATCTTATCCTCATCTGGAGATGATGGTAAACTAAGGCTTTGGACAGCAGGTTATGATGGAAAATGGAGACAAATGGCCACAGTGACAGCAAATCAACAAGTCCCACCATCAACATAAGCATATACCACAATAGTTTTATTCTTTTTTATGAAATAAGATCGTATACATATATACATGATATTATGATGCATGATTCCTCTTTCTCTCTTTATTGGAATTATTCTCTACTTTGACTGCAAGCTCATTCCCGTTTGTATCATTGTATCTTCACTGATAATATTACAAGGTCAAAAAAGAGGTTCATAGTTTTACATTCGCTTGCCTTTTCTTGTTTTAATGTCATAATCTACATCACTTTGCTCTCTGTACTTTTTGAATAATTTTATTCTTTTATGATGCGTCTTGCCAGAACTATGTGAGAAATGATAGTCTTCATTAGGTTCAAGTTCTTCTTCTTCATCATTTTCATCACTCAGGAGTTCACTAAAATCTGCTATACTACTACTATCATCATCATCTTCGCTTTTCGTTGACTTTGGTGATTTATTTGACTTTGCAGCATCTTTACGTGGTCTTCCTCTTTTACGGCTCATAGTTTGGCTTTCTTCAGAAGCAAGTACTTTAGGTGGTCTTCCTTTCTTCTTTGCCTGAACCCTATCGTTTTCCAGCGGTGTCTTTCGTGGTCTGCCTCTTTTCTTCGAATCAATCTGGGTATTTTTCTTTATGCTAGGAGCCTGGGATGGGTACTCTCGTCTGGAACGTATCGAAATAGGTTCTTTAGTCTCTTTTCTAGTCTCTTTTTTAGGAGTCTTTCTTGGTCTGCCTCTCTTCAAGCCTACTTTCGGATAGCTTTCACCAGAGTCAACTGTATCCTTTTGCTTCTTTTTATCTGTTTTCACTTTAGACTTTTTTTCGTCTGTTTGTATTTTAGACTTCTTTTCGTCTGTTTGCACTTTCGGCTTCTTTCTTGGTCTACCTCTAGTGGCCACTTTAATAACAGGTGCTTTTATTTCCTTTGGAGCATGCTTGCGAGGCCTTCCTCTTTTTCGAGAAGGAGCTGGTTCATTTACTTGTTCTTTTTCCTCAACCAGTGCTTTAAGAGATCTTTCTCTTTTTTCAACTAGTGCTTTTGGAGGTCTTCCTCTTTTCTTTCCTACACTTGCCGTAGATGCTTGTATTGACTGTTGCTTTTTTGGCCGTCCTCTTTTACGTCGAATTATTCCAGAACTAGGATCATTATCACTTGATTGCTTTGACATTGCTCATAAATCCTTTTGTGTTTTTTGTTTTATCAAAAGAGAGAGAAAGTGAAAAGTTAAAAAGCAATTTCAAATACACCAACGGAGTCTGTTTTGCATTTGCAGCCTTTGTATGGAGTTTCAATCGCGAAACTAACCAATGGTTGGTCTACAATAGAAAGTAACAAGTCAAAATGTTTATTAGTTATTTCCAAAGAAACGCGTCATGACACTTAGATAGTGTGAGTTTATGGTATCTCTTTCATTTTGATATAACGTCATCAATGATCCCATAGATGCCATAAATAACAGAACGTCACCATGTGGAATACTCTTGACGAGTTTATTCTTTTGTAGAGTTCTCCATAAGGATTCTATTGCTCTTGGTAAACAGTAAAGTCCAAGTTCTGTAGATTGATTAGAGACTGTAATCGTTATACTGTGATCCTATTTACCTAATTGACGTCCAGGTGCTTCTATCATAACCATACTACCACCTACTGCTCCTGCAGCCGCATAGATCCAAGGTGATTCTCTATTAAGCAAACGGCGTAGGGTGCATGGTGTGCATAAACCAGCAACTACATACATGGTTAAAAATAAGCAGGACCTGAAGCATGATAATATAAACTTTTGCAAAACATGCTTGGGACTAAATGACGAGTATTAGTACATACATAGTATGCTTATTCTTGTTATCATTTACTCTGTCGTAAATTGCTTGGATTTAAAGACAACAAGCATGATCTAGATACAAGGTTATTCAGTAACACGCAGATATGCCTCTTCAATATGTATGATTGCTTACAATGTTGAGTGGAGCATACAATTTGAATGATCGCAAGAATTCATCCATGAACAAGCTAACTTTATCACCTGAACAAGAATCATTATGTGGGTGCTGAATTCCACACATAATATACTTGTGATGAAGCTTGGGACGTATCATGTTTCCAATATTTGGGCTAACATTTTGCAAATAGAATTCTCGTGAAGTGAGGCTGTTTGGTATCGTAATCGGCGATTGATCCTCCACAAGCTGGTTCACGGTTAATCCCACTGCCTCTGCAGCTGGAGCTGCCATTCTACCAAAATTATTTTTGAATCCACCATGAGTTAATAAGAATGAAAAGTATGATCTTGGTAATGTATCATGTTGAAATAAAAATGCATAAATAAGTTGTGCGTTTGCGATCATCATGACTGCCACTCCAGAATGCTGCTGAAGAAAGTTTGCCAAATGATCATCCCATTTGACTTGATTGGGATGCATCGCTTTACGTCTCTCTGCCCACTGTTTCATTAACCATGATCCATTAAATTGAAGTGCTCTTGTGAATAAATAGAGCATTACAGACTGTCTTCGACGTTTGTCTCTATCAAATGCTAAGGACAATCCTGCTACACATCCTGCTACAAATGCATTAAGTCTATCTGATTCTTTATCTTGGGTCTTTCTAAAATGTCTCATTGCGCACAAGATTCCTTTATAGCCACTGATAAATGAACCAAGAAATAAAGCAAAACACATCGTATCTCTATAGATAAAATAAGCTTAGTAAGCACATAAACATTTGTCTGTTATTCTTTATTAAGTACCTTCCTGCCATTTGCTTTAGAATACCAGGCCTAAAAAATCATTAAAATCATGCATAGCGTTTGCGCCTTTTCCATGCTTACCTTTTTATTATCTTTCCAGTCAAAAGACTCGGTAAGATAGCAATTAAATACTTTACTGTAAACGCAACACTGAACGCCTTTATGAAACCCCTTGTACAGTTTTGTGTACAAGTTTTTCCCACATGACGACATAGACTAGGTTTCTCTGCCTCTGCAGCTGTAATTTCGAGATTAAGTCGACGAAGGTTTTGACTATAGATTGATTGACATTAGAAACTTTCAAGTCATAGGCAATACAAGATATTCACCTGCTCAATCGCCTAAGCTTCTCTTGAAAAGAACGTATAGACGCGATAACAGCTTCAGTTTCTTGATCTGTAAGTAATTTCGAAACTATTTGTGCCAAGCTTTCCAGAAAGTTTTCATAGTAAGAAGCAGGAATAGGAGGTCCCCCTCCACCACCGAGTGTCGACATGTGTCAATAAATAAAAGAGAAAAGAAAGACAAAAGAAAACAAAAAAAGCACTTATTTTCTCATCACATGATGCTTATAGAGTCAATTTAGCCCGCCAAGTAATGTGTTACCCCATACATTTCTCTGGTGAATGGTCTGTGCTCACTAGTAACAATAGGAGATTATTTCTTCTTACGTGTATTCTTTTGGGCCTCATTTGGTATTAAATAAAGGCAGGCAATTCCCTTTGAAACCATTGCGCCTCCAACTCTCGAAACTTGAATAGTAGTTATCATTGCTATTTTTGGCTGTGGGCGCCCTTTAAGAAATGTTTAATGATATCCCTTTATCCCATATCAAGTGCTCCACATTGGACAGCAATCAGCTTTTCTCCTTTTTTTTTCCCTAATAGTATAGTAAAGAGAACCAAGATGTGATTATGCAACAGAAAACAACTTTTTTTTTCACTCGTATAATCAGAATTAAATAAGATTGGAGTACATATTTTGCTCAAAATGATTTCACCAGGAAAAAAAAAAAAAAAAAAAAAAAAAAAAAAAAAAAAAGATGAATGCAGGAGAACTTCCTTCTATCAAGGCTGAAATAACACGACTACAGCAACACAATGCTTCTTTACATGAGTATCAAGCTGAGGTTTCTCCTTACCACTGTGCAGTCAATTATGACATCTGCCGTATCAATAGCAGCAGTATCCTTGATATAGGCTTTTCTTCCAAGCGTTTGACGCTGTTGGGGAGCCTGAGCGTCTTGATTTCCATTGTCCTAGATTCACCTTTGGTGGTCTTTGTTCTATCAAATGCAGAAGTAAGAGACAAAAACTAATAAAATGAGAAGAGAATAGAAAAAGGACAATAAGTTGGTGGGACTGAAATATATGATAACCTTATTTGCAATGAATAAAACAATAATATTTATACGTTTAACATCTATGCGCAATGATGATAACGCGAGTGACTTGTCTCAGCACTACTCCAAGATCAGAAGTTCGGTTGAAGAGTTTACGATTGTTCAATACTTCTCATTCTCCTCGTGTTGGCCCTTCAAAGTTGCAATTGTATTTGTTATCTCTTCAAGAAGGCTCTAAACAATTAAATTAAACTTGTTATTGTTGCTCCTTTTCTCGATTGTTTAGGATTAGAAATATAGATTCAGTTGTGACTACTTAATCTGGCGTTCCCGACACTTTAACTAAGAAATTGGTCCTAATGACGAAAGGACTTTTTTTTTTTTTTTTTTCTTCTTTACATTATGCAATCCGACGAGATTTCCTCCAATGAAGCCAGAAATTTACTAAAGGAACAATTAAATGAGCTTTTACAAAATTTGTTTGAACTAAGTGTCATTGTTTATGATTTTCAGCCTGACGGAAACAGACTCGTATGGAAGAAGATGTAAATGATAGAAATTGAATAAAATAGAGAAAGCGGTTAACAATATACAATATACAGAAACAGCATAATCGAACACTATAAAGAGATTAATGAGTTAAGAGAAGGGATAACTGAATATATCCCAGAAGAAGTTATAAAGTAAAGTCTTTATATCTTTAGGTTCTTTTTTTGCTTTTGGTTTTTTGCTAAAGTATATTTATTATATAGTTATGTAGAAAATGGTAGAAATCCTGAACTATTTACACAAAGCTTTGTAGAAAGAACAGCTACAGAAAATCAGTTTACAAATGGCAAAATTAAAGCAGTTGATGTAGGATATTTTGTTGTCTATCTCTCTCTTTTTCTTTTTTTAATCTCTATGTTTTAGGAATTCAAGCAATTGTTAACTGAAGAATTTACAAAGTCCTTTCCTGATCTCTATGATTACGAGGATGCTATCGATACCACCACTTCATAATAATCATTTCTATTTAAATACAATAAAGTCGCCCTCAGTCTGAGGATGCGTTTTTCTCAGACAGTAACAAGCCACTTTGTAAAGTTACGCCGCCCCATATTTTCAAAAAGCACTACTTTCTTTCTTCAAGATGAAATTAACCGCAGACTTGATTAACAATAGCCTTTCACACATCAATCCCTTAGGTGACCGTGAACTCATTCTTCGAGGTTTTGTTTCATCAAGCCAATGACCTATATTACGTATATTGATGACTTTTTTGTTTTAGATTTGAAAATACCAGCTATTGAAAATCTCGGTGTTACTAAAGTAAAAAGAATAAGAACAAGAAAAGACAAGCGTTGACATTATTATTATTATAGGATTTAAACGACACAATTGACTTTACAAACAATGACTTACGCGTTTTGGGAAACTTTCCACGTTTAAACAGACTCAAATGCTTATTACTTAATAACAATCGCATCACCAGAATTGAAAGTGGACTGGAGACTTATGTTCCCCATTTGCATACCATCATCTTGACAAATAATGCAGTTGCTGAATTAGGCGATTTAGAGCCATTGACAAAACTGAAAAAGTTGACACATTTAAGTTTATTAGACAATCCAGTAGCAAAGAAACAACACTATCGCTTATATGTTATTCACAAGCTCCCACAGCTTCGTGTATTAGACTTTAATAAGGTGAAGCTGGCAGAGAGAAATGAAGCTAAAAAGCTATTCAGCACAGAACAGGGAACAGATAATGATTTGGCTAGATCAATTGGAGAAAGCAAGTCAAAAACATTTGAACCTGGAGAAGGATTAAGCAATGGAACAAAATAAAGCATTTTGGTAGGGGTATTTTTCCTCTTAGTCGATAAAGATTTTATATGTTGACGATTCTTGTGAATAATAGGATATCAAGATGACGCAAGTTTATTGTTCATTAAAGCTACTCACTATGAAATAAATCAAACCTTCTCTTCCTTTTTTTTAAACGATAAGTTAATGCTCTTCGTCTGGTAAGGCATTAAACGTCATTTGTAATTCCTTCATTTTCATGCCTACTCTTGTTTCAACCTCCTTACGCATTTCTTCAGAAGGCAGTTCACTCAAGAATGTATCATATGCACTCATTACTTCTTTAACTGCCTTCTCTGCTGCAACTCGCTCTTCGTGATAGTAGGTTGTTCCTTGTGATTCTTCTGCATATTCCAGCTATGATGTATTGTTTGTAAGGAATTATTATATATATCCTCTCTGCCATACCTCGTCCTTTGCGACGCTAAATAGCTCTTCAATATGATTCATCGATTCTTCCAACTCAGTTTTAGTACTGACGTCGTTCTGTCGGCAATGAATGGTACTTGATATGGCCCTTCTTGCACCAACTTTTAAAAATAGTATATGTGGTCAGAACAATGACTTTTGTGATTGTAGCTATATATATATATATATAGAATACTTACTTGACATAGTATATTGCTGTCTAAACAAAGCATGCTTACTGGTGAATGTAGACAATGAGATTAACCTGTTCATATTATGCCTTTGCAAAGAAAAACAAAAAAAAAAAAGAAGAAATGAAATTCCGCTTAGAGACTTCAAAATCTGGTAAATTTGCGGATATAGCAAGTATTTATACCACTTCATTGTTTATAATTCCAACCTTTTTAGCAAAACGAACGTTTTATTTAAACATGGCATTTTTATTGATGGTCCAATTGAGCGCTAAAATATAAAACAAATAAACATCGTTCAACTCGCTCAATCCGTTTGGAAGTAAATAGTAGCAGAAAACCTCCTTATGGGTACAAGGGCAAAAAGTGTTAGAGGAAAGTGATGAGCAGAGTTATCAATGAAAAACTAAAGGAATTGATTTAACCACACAAGGAACTTTTGACCATGAGGATGCTTATTAGTGATCAATTTGCTATGGTATAGTTGGTCTAATTCATATAGTAGGGAGTATATAATTGGCCATTGCTGAGATCAGGTGAGGGCTAGAGAAACGAACGTTTTCGTAATACCGACATTTTTCTATTTAACGATTCCTGTCGCCATCTGGAAGAGCGTCGGACTGATCGGGTGCAACTCTAGTATTACCTTGGTTACAGTAATAATAAAAACTTAATTTTTTATCTTTATCTTCATGAGTGAGAGTGTCACAAACCGAGAAGAAAACAGGGAGAGGAGGGTGGCAGCAACCAAGATCAATTCAAGTGCAATTATGATGATACTTCATAAATTCGTATACTATATCAAAGTACACTTCGAGCTTTGTGATCTTGGCTGTTGGTCCAAAGTAGAACTGCTCAAAGAAGCGGACGACAACAAAGAAGAGTGTTTCAGGCATTTTACGAAATGTTCCACGCTAGCATTGACCAACGGGAAATTCTCTTGATGGGAGGATGATCGTCTTCGCTTACCAAATATTCTTGGAGGAGGAGAAGAGAGGGCTGTGGGACCAGTCGGAGAGTCAGTGGAAACCAAGGAGCGGACGATCAGTTGGGCATCATGAGTGTTGCCGGCTGAGGGTGCTTGGTTAGCCGCTGCAAAGTGGGTAGTATCATGTTCTAGGAAGGAGCCAGGCACAGCCTTCCGAAGAAAATAGTCCAATTCCTCGAAAAGGCGTTGGTCCACAGTGCTTGTGGACGGGAGTCTCAGGACACAAAGGTTGTCGGAATCTTGGCATTCTCTGATATTGCAAATAAGTCCAGATAGTGGGAGCTCCACAGGCGATCTAGCCAGAGAAACGTCTTCCGGGGTAATGTCCATTCGTTTTGGAGCGTAAGATGACGAGGCAGAACGTCGGCGGGATGGAACGTATAGCGTCGACAACTAGCAGAGGTTCTCGTTCATCGTTATACCTACCTTGCTTGCTTTCGGTTGGCGTGCAATCAATGTGGCACCGATAATATCTCCTTCGAATTCCATAAAGATGATATCTCTATGTCGAAAGCTCCCAAATCCAATCTCGGCCTCCACATGGTTGCGATTGTTAAAAGTATCAGCTTCTTCCTTTGTAATTATTCTAATGCCAAGTCATTCGTAGCATCCCAATTTTCCACTATATTCAATATATAATCGATATCGAAGCTTTCCTGATTTTTATTTGGTAACATGTTTCTTGTTCTCTTTCTAGCCTTGAAAAATTGTTATAACAAGGCGCGTTTAACCAAGCTAGGTTTTTGAGAATGCACGACTCGATACACTGAGACGATCGCTGAGCGGACCACATTCAAGTACTACAAGGAAAGTGAGCTTAAAGACACAAGGTATTCCAATGTCTATTGTAATTTTCCGATGTTGAATTTCGAGCAGATTGCGGCAAGTAATGTACGGTAGACTGACTTAATTTTTCCTTGCCTTGTGGCTAGAAAGCCTATAACCACATCCGACGTCGTATTGGAGACAACGACAACTGCGGTAGGTACGACCCATAATTTACAATGTAAGAAAATTAGACAGGTCCAAGTTGTGAAATTTATAGTGTAAGTGTCGTATATTAAAAGAAAATTTAGAGAGCCTATGGACGCGAAGTCTATAGATCAAAAAAAATCGCTTGAGCCTGTTCAAAGGGCCAGGACAAGTTAAGGAATCTCGAGTATTGCCATGGTGAACGTCTGGATTATATGAATTATATGAATCTTTGTCAAGGCGAGAACCAGAGAATGAAAGGGCCTTTGATCAATGTCTTGAAGAAGTGGTTCGATGTGTAGTTTGTAGTTAAGGTATTCATGGCCCTATAATGACTATCCACCATTGCTTTCATCTGACAAACATTGCTGATGGCTTTGGGGAGAACTTATGTGAGAGCTTGTTCAGGTAAAAGGAAACCGGATCACCAATAAAAAAGAAAAAGATCCAAGCGGCCGTGTGTGTAAGATGATGATCGCCCACATGTAGATAGCTGAGTTTACCCCTGTGATTCCAGCCAAGGCATCAACTCCTAGTACAGTTAAACATGGGCATCCATAGGATGGTCCAAAAAAAGTGCACTATCCCGAACTTAAAATATACGCAGGTTGCATTTATCTTTACTTCAAAGAAAAAAGACATTGATATCTAAAAACATTTTGATCCATAAACTATCAATAGTAATTTCATTGCTTGTATTTTTGCACAAGAGGCTGTGAACGGTAAAAATCTGTGGTTCTTGATGCATCTTGTTTTATGTTACCCTTTTCAAAAAAAGAAAATATGAAAAAAGAACGACATAAAACACATAAAAAAAACTCTACTAGAGACTCTTCAGCTGCATTCCAAAGAGAATCAAGCGTGTTTGGATAAAGAAGTAAAACCCGTTAAGAGAAATTTAAGCCAAAAGTGAAAAATATTAGCATAAAGATTTTAAAATGGCTGCACGCAAAAAATAAAAAGGAAGCATGTGAATAAATCTATTCTTCTCCTCTTTTTAATCTTTTCTTTTCTTTCTCTCATACTTTTTTATAAACCTAACTAAATATGCTCATACGTCGATGACTGAACAAACGTGTTGTTCATGGATGTTCATCCATCAATAGGCCAGCGACCTTTTCGAATATTTACGCTAGTCTCGTGTACGGTTCATGAATTCACTTTAGGGAGATCGATTGTGTCTTCTACAGGGTCTAACACATGCATTGAGGCGCCGTTCATGGACTATCACTGGTACAGATCAATTATGGTCTTCTAGGTTGTCTACACAACTCTAGTGTGCTTTAATCAATTTCCATATGGCTTGATGAATCTGATCTCCTTAGAGAGTTTACATAACCAGGTCCTAGTACCAGTACACTACATGCAAAGGGAACAAAGCTCAACAGTACTCTTGGATAACAATAAATGGATGAACATATGGCTTAAAGCACAGTTTGATCTTGAAAATATATATGTGATTGTAAAATGTTAACATGTAGCTTTTGAGTAGATCAATCAAAGAAACAGACAATGGGATCTTATACAATCACGAAATGGAAGAACTGGAAGAATAATGGAATCTGCTTAGAGTTGGCTCTGATCTCAAAACAGTGGCATCTGTCTCACT